>JAMKCH010034876.1:0-24693 GCA_023653785.1 Ophioderma brevispina
CAGATTGACCTACCAGAGCTAACACCAAAAATTACCCTGGCTGGACCCCGGCCGTAGGACTGTCACGCTACGCTACGCGCTTCGCGCACATACTTGGACAGCAATTCATTTTGCCCATTACGATTAAAGTCCCAGAAAGATGAATTTTTTGTAGGCTGGCCCATATGTCCTAACCCGTTCACACTGAGTACCCCCCCCCAAGATCACTGGAGCAGCAGGTTGCCATCAACAGTTGTGATTCCACTTACACTTTTTATGAGATGAATTGTCCACAATTCAGATACTATAGTGTCACAACAAGCGAGACTTTGAAACAGCCGCCGGCTGCCATGCTGGAGGTGACACCATTGGCCCTGTCCTCGCAACAAAAAGATTCTGTTCTATGCATGGGTCAAATCAATTACTATTCATTTATTTACAAATACAGCCCAAAATGTACTAATCTTTTTTAATGTTGATAAAAAAAATGATTCAGGATCTAGCTTTGAAGGATGCTGATCTTCCCGTGTGAGGCCTACAAGCTAGTACAATTTAATCTTTTTATCAAAAATTAGGGACACTGTCATCTCAATATTATTGTAAATTTCAAACTAATAATACACTAACACCCTCTTTACAGGAGAGGTAACATGACTCCCTCCCCACACCCCCACCTACTGGGCAGCCACCCCCAGATGAGTCCTAAACATCCTTGCAAGCAACACAGGATTACTCTAAGATTGCAAACATACATGCACCTAGGGTTATGGTTGGGTCACATCATCATTTTTTTTGTTTTCCATATTTATTGCCTGTTTTTGGGACTGGTGGGGGGAACACAGATAACAGAGACAACCACCAGCCCCCTTCTCACAACACATACATATGATTACAGCCTGAATGTGCATAATAAATTGTGAAAAAGAATACAATCAATTGTATTACGTCACAAGGACAACGCGCTACACCAAAACCAGAGACAAAGGAAGACAGCAATAAATGTGCCCCTGAAATGCACACTATGACATCCTGAAACTGTGAGCCCCACACAATATACACTAAATTTACAGGAGTCCATGGGTTTTGAACACCAGGTCGACTGAGAATGTAAACAAAAGGGAATAAATAATGCACCTAAAAATGCCTTCATAAAAACGTGGTTTAACCCGAACTTAGCCAAAAAAAATAAATGACAGGGTAATTTTGGCACAAAAAGCCACAACAAATCGGTCCCACCACCCACCCACCCCTGACCCCACCAACAAGACAAAAACAGCAACCACAACACAGAAAGGACGAATCAACAATTAGCACAATCCTGACCCAGAGTGCAAATGAATATAATTTAACAGTGGTGATAAAACAAAAAAAAGGAGGAAGCAGACAAAAAAGAGAAAAAAAAAGGGGACTAGTCTTCATGAAAAAGTACAGGCAAAGGGAAACCCTCCAGTAATCCACAGAACTTAAAATCCAGACAAACGAAAACTTTTTAAAATGCTTGGAAAGTTTACCCTTGTTTTCAGCAATCTTATATTCAGTATTGAACTTAAGTTTCACAAAATTTTTTTTAACACAAATACATTTAAAAAAAAAAAAAAAAAAAACATTATGCAAAAAAATTTTAACACAAAATAAAGGAAATTAATAGCATTTTGTGCCTCAGAGTCTTCAAAAAATATAAACCAACATTTTTTGAAAATTGGAAATTGATGGGAAAAATCCTCCCCAGTTTTACTCTGAATAAAGTCACTCATTTAGCCCATAAAGGAGTACCACATCACAATCAATATAAAGGGTGTATTGAGTCCCATCCAACAAACACTACTTTTTTTTAGAAAATTTCAACTCATAAGGTCATGTGATCCACCCAAAAAATCCTTATTCCTAACACAAAAAAACCCTAACTGTACGTGATTTAGCCCACAAAGTGCTAGTATTTATGGATTTTCATCAGATCATGAAATGTTTAGTAGTCCTTACGAACGTCTTACCACTTTATTCCGATCCCTAAGTCCTGACATGTGTTAGTACAGTGATAAGCACATGCAAGGAATTAGGGATGGGTGTTAAAAAACCCTCTGGTGACCAAACAAGTCCTTTCATTTTGGGTTATGACCTTGGAACCCACACCCAAATTTGAGTTAATTTAATAGCAAGTATTGTATATGGGGACCATTCTTCTATTGTAGGGTACAGTGCACCTAAACATTGCAAGAATCGATACAGCAAAGGAGAACAAGATATCCTGGATAATATCTTTTATTAAGTTAATTGCCTAAATGCAAGCATAATGCCAAAATCTGCATTTGATTAGGTTGAGGCTGAAGATGAAGAGTAGCCTACATCTTCAAGATTTTTTTTTGTAACACTCTTTGGTTAAAACTGTTACATCCTGGCACTGAAGGTCTCATCGCACAGAACAACAGAGTAAAACACAAGAGAATTACCTTGCAAAGTGTTCTCCTGCAAATATCTCAATCCACCGACCTGCCTAGAAGAAACTAGAGACTAACCTATACTCATTGGACAATTTTTCCACAATACAAAACCGATCATAGAGAAAATAATTGGAATACATCCTACAGATTACACAATGGATATTGGAGGCCAAAACAAGACAATAAGATGCCACACAGTGGCCATGGAATATAATAAAAAAATTCCCTTGTTTACAAAAATGTAACGGTGGGTTTGAAAAGGAATACTTCCATTGGCAGATCTTGTCATGAATACGCACCAAGGCAAAGTTCCAAGTATACAACCTTCAGACTAAGTATACAACCTTCAGAGGTTAGCTAAAGTTTGTTTTGGGTAGCATCTGCCCTCCATGAGGGAATCTAAATCTAGACCAACAAACCTTTTAATTTTCAAATGTAAACATCAGTTATTTGAGGTCTGCACCCAAAATTCAGCAAGATCTGACCTTTTAGCAAAAATTTTGGCTCCAATGGGTAAAAAATTGTTTTTTTTTTAAGTGTGGGGGGTGGGGGGACTTGAAAAAAGGGGACTGATCCATTGGGACTAAAACAAAACAGGTCATTGATATACCCACATGGCTGTAAATGAGCATTTGCAGCAATGTTCCCACAGGACAATTGGTCCGGCTGACTGAACCTATTGGAGTGATTGTCATAGCTTCGTGCAAGCTTATGTGCATGCGTATCGTTCACGTCGACTTTGTACGTTAGCTCAGCGGTTTTTTTTTTTTTTTTTTTGATTAACCAGCTGGGGGTCTTACTGCGATTCGGCATGTTAAGGAAAGGCATGAATGTATGACGTCACTCCTTATTTCAGGCCTGACGGATGATTTACAGTAACCCTTCCCCACAAGGGCACCCCACCTGGCAATGGAAGCAATTCGTGCTTGATTAGACTATCGGAATTCAAGACTGTCGGATATAAAAAGGCATTTGGGTCCGGTTGAATTCTGTCATGAGGCCAATGTTTGGCCATCACAAAATAGACTAAAACATTGAAGAAGAGTAAAAACATTGTGCAAGTGCAAGAAGGTCATTAAGTGCAGTAGCTGCTATTTGATACATCTGTTGAGCTGCCTGTATTAGGGATACACTCAATTTATCTTTCATTGAGTCAGTGGATATTGGAAATGGTTCTTAAAGGGGGCTGGTCCGAAAGAATTCATTTGAAGAATCATGTCAAGAACAACTGGACCACAAAGACTTGGCATAATAGTATGCTTGATGGGAATTTGATAAATGGCAGCTATTGCACTTATGGCCTTATTGCATAAACACGACGGCTATTTACTCTCTAAAGCAGAGTGAATTGTCCACTGTTTTCAAGGAGTTAATTGAGGGACAACAACAAATTTGAGTGGAAAAACACTCTGAAAGGATTGAAAGTTGACTTGTCAAATATTTTCTCATTGGTTAGTCGTACACGGCCCCAAAAGGGCACGTGTGGTCAGTGGATTGAGCGCTGTCCCGCAATCCAAAGGCGTGGATCGAGTTCCCACTGCGGCCAAAGTGTGTGCCCTTGAGAAGGCAAGTTACCGTAGATTACTCCTCCTCCCACCCCAGGTGTATAAATGGGGTACCGGCATATTCAATGGCCGGGAAGGTAATAGACTCGCTGTAGAGGAGGTGTAGCGAGCCCCACCCGCCCCCTACAGCAAAATTATATGGTAGAGAGTTGGGCCCAAATCGCTTCGAAAGAGAGAAGATCGGGCACTTCAGTTCAGTATACAGGTCCGGCCCCTTTACCCTTACTCCTTTGGAGTCAAAAATTCAATTTCCTTGGCTCAATTTTATGGTAAAAATTAGCCTAAACACATTCAAGATAGTGTAAAATCATTTTATATTTTTCTTGAGTTGCTCTGCCATCAAGCTAGAAAACTCTTGAAGGTACTACGAGAGAGGACTACGTAGAGAAGGCTGGCCTTGAGTGGCTCCCCAACAGGGGCAAGTCAATACAGACTTGAATCACATGGATCTATACCTTAAAGCCCTCATCAGCATTGAAACCAATGGGACCCAATTTATTGTTGCCCTAACCATAGCCTTGTAACTAAATACAGCACCTTTTTTGGGTAAAACACCACAAAGTCCAAATGTTTGTTTTATTCAATTCTTTCTTCCAACAATTTCCATAAAAATAAGGTACATTTGGAAGGGACTTGAGGGACCAAAATCAGACCCTGGGATGGAAAAAAATGGCAATGGAGACTAAGCAAAAACCCATTGGTTCGCTACCATTAAGAAACCTCAAGCACAAAAACCACAAAAAAGTGCCCCCCAACTAGCCTGTGAGTTAAACCCATGTAGAAATTCTCACGCCTACCTCGCCTGAATTATTACGAGTCCATCTGGGTTAAAATAACAGGCCACTAAAGGTTAAATGTTTTAAAAGCACCGATTATCTGAGTATTGTCACAAAATTGAACGTCTACTCATACTAAACAGATTAGGGATTACTTGTATCCACAGGGTCTTTAAAATCCGGTGCTCTACTTGCAACAGTTGCTAATCCCTAAAGTGTCAGGGAAAGCAACTCTTTCTTGAGGGTGGGGGAAAACACGTGTTACTAAAAAGGCGGGCTAGAGATTTTCCAGAGGAGGGCGCCCTCAATTTTCAAAAAATCATGTTTTTTGCCTTCAAATTGTAACTATCAATGTGTGAAAATAGCAAGCTTTAAAACGAAGTCCTTCCATATTATAGAAAATTCACAAACCTTTTAAAATTGTTGCATTTTTAATTACTCTCTTTTAGTTATAGATATATTTTTAATTGTTACACAAAAAAAAATGATATTTGAAATCTCTGGTCGGCCTTTAATCACTAAGTGCCTGTCAGAAGCTTCCTTATTTTTGGTCTGTTTGCCAAACCACGATCTCAAAAGGACCAATTGGTTGTAAAAAATGGACATCCAAAAATAAAACAAACTAAAGCAAATAGTTTATTAAGAACTGATAATTTTGTTCTTTGATACTAGAAAATTTAAAAAAAATCAGTAAAATCATAAAAGGGATAACCCAATTATTTTAAGTATTATAAAGTTTTTTCAGTGGGATAGTTGGCACTTCACCCCAAACCCACAGGCTGTAAAGTTTTGCACCAATATTTTAACCCGTTTTGATGTGAGAGCTAACCATGTGATTTTATAATCTAAAAGAGTCACTTTGTAAAAAAATATATTGGTTGGGACCCAAAATGGGGCACAAAATTTAAATTTGTTTCATAAAATCCAATTTATCCCCAAACAGGACTTTAGCCCAATTAATTTTTAACAGGGTAAGGGTAAATGAGGTGGTAAAATAGTAGCTTTCTTCAGCTTACCATTTTTGCACCACTTCCGGTAAAAAAGTCTGGTTAGGGGGACACGAGGTTATAGCAATGGGGAACCATGGGCCTTTTTAAGGACTTTTTGACAAAATTTGAAAAAAAAGCTCGTTCTAGAATTGAAAAGCGAGTATTTTGTGACCCCAAACTTTGCCTTGAAATCACCTCCGCAAGAAATTTGGTAAATTCTATTAAAAAATACATCAGTCTCGGATCGCACATGTCGCTGCCATCGTGTTTGTAGGATAGGTCTCATGTGACCTTTAACCTTGGAATGTGACCTTTGACACACTCAACAAAATATGGAGGGATCCAATGTTGGCACCGACGGATTCAAGTTTGATTCCAAAAATGAAATTCAATCTTTTGGGCCCAAATTTAGGTCAATTTTTACATTTTCAGCCTATCTTACAACTTGGACCTCACACATGGACCTTTGACATTGGTATTGTGCCTTTGACCCTCATCAGCAAAAATGCAGGGATCCCATGTTGCACTATAAACTCAAGTTTGGTTAATCCATTGAAAGTATGCGGATATTTACAGGGGCAAATGTTGAACCCTTTTTTTTACAACAACAACAGAACACAACACAAACGACAACAAACAGACTACAGTGGACAAAGTGATCCATGGTCTTCCTACTTACGGGGCGGCGATGAAACCAAACACAACAAAAATGACAGGATTACAAACCACCCAGTGGCCTGTAGACACAGTGTGATACCAAACTTTAACACAATAGGACACTAAAAGACCAGCCACTGGAATCGACCTAAAAAACATGTCATTTTGGAACCTATTCCCAAACGATGAGCAAATCACAAGGGTTTTAGAATTACATGCACATTTTAGCAGTTTTGAGCCTTGAATGAAAATGCTTATATGTTAAATAGGTATAGACTAAGTATGTACTTTGCAGTGATTATTGGGAAAATAGCACTTAAAAAATACCATGGTATTAAAGCAAAAACAAGCAAAATCCAGAATGCTTGGTCAAGAGGGAGTTTGTGCAAAAATTTACTGAGTTAGTAACGACATCAAATTTCCTTGTGGTTACCGTGATTCCGCATTCTTCCCCTTCCTTAATATCTGTGAGGGGATTTGCCCAGGCCTGCATGATGACCAGTAAAACCTAATTATGTAGAACCTTACGTAAACATGAGGCCAAATGATTCAATTGAACAAAAAAATTGTGACCATGTGGGAAAGTGAAATTCTGAGAAAAACCCTTTTTTAGGAGACGTTTCACAGGAATGAAAAACAACTAGAAATGTCAAACCCATTCATGACTCGTGACTTACTCTATCTAGTTTGGTTAATCTATAAATCTAATTTTTTTCATGAAATAGGCCCCGATGGGAAAAAAGGAAGGGTGCATATCGGGGGGATGGGGGGGCAATCTATGTTCATGGGTTAAGGATTTGTGAGACGGTTAAGGCAAAATAGGCTTGATCTAATTAAAAGGACAACATAGATAACCTTAAATTCATTCAGGGGAAGGTAAAGGGGCAATTATTATTTTCTTGTGGGATTAGAAAGGAGTTTTACACTTGCATGAAATATTTAAAACAATATATCTTCGGAAAGCACATCTCAAATATGATCAACCTGAGAAGGAAAAGGGGACATGAAGTTAGTGGACTTTTCAAGGGAGGGGTTAAAAAAAACTTGAATCTTCAGGAGGTAAAAAAACACTGAATCGACATCCCAATATATTGGGACTTCCTGCCAATAAAAATGACAGGCCTACTAAGTTAAGATGAAAAAAACAGCAAGCACCCCAACATTTTTACAATACCCTCATAATGATTGTCAGGTTCTTGGACCCAAAATTTGGTTTAAACTATTCGAGGGGATATGTGATCTAGATGGGTCTTAAAAACGACCCTAAAAGAATTCTTTAAAAAACCTGAACCAGTTCTTCAAAAAAAACAAAAATGCTCAAAGAACATTTCTAGAAACAATTTGAGTGAGGGGATTTAAATTAAAGTTGACTAAAAAGGGTCCTACAGGTTACTTAAACTTTGATTTTCGAGGGTTATTATATTAAATAAAACTTACCCAAAGATTTTGTGAAAAATAGCAAATTACAAAGTCCTTTGCTTGGCATGTGGCAAATATCACTTTTGGTGGAAAAACAGTTCCGATTTGGTACACCCAACAGGTCCCGACACACCTATATTCAGCCAGTGTGGGTACACTACGGAATGGACTGGACCCACAGGTAAACTGGAACATTTCAATCCTTACATTCATAACAATACCCAGCTTCTACAGTCTCAACTTACCCTGGGCTGTTCTTTACTGCCGTGAATTGATGAAAGAGGGAAAAAAGTGACTTCAAGAGCTTTACATGCCCATTGATACCTGGATCATTGTGTCCATGTCTGGTACTTGCACTGACACAAACCCCTTGTTGAAAGGATGCCTCATATATATGAGGGCAGTAATTTCAAAACAAGGGGTCTGTGTCAGTGCAAAGTAGGGACTCATATACCAGCAGGGCTGGTGAAAAATGAGATTTTCCCGGGAACCAATTCGAAATTGCGGCCTCTCAGGTTGATATGATTTCCCTGTTTCTTAGGTAGGCCTATTTCCTTATCTTGAAGGACAGAATTTACTTCCAAAATGTCCAAAAATTCCCAGCCCCCAGGCTACCGGTACCCATTTTTTTCAGGACATTGATTCATTCATGAGAAACGTTGGCAATTCCTTTTAAAGAATTTTATTTCCGGGGTAACAGTATAGGCACTATACCAGGTGAAGGTCTACTATGCCATAGCTTTCCCTCTCAAAACCCAATGATGCAGTTAAATTAGGGATTCAAAATGTTACGCGTGTATCACAAATCAACAAAGATGCATCATGGCGTCCGCGTATTTTTATCCCGCGAGGGCGGTTTTAGCCACCTCCCGAGCGGGATATAAAAAAAATACGCGGACGCATGGTGGATTCAGAGGTGTTGATTTGTGATGAACCCTCTTGTAACATGTTTGAAATTCCGCTTTCAACAACGCAAAAATCATTATGAAAAACGTTATTAATATCGTATATAGAGGAAACATAATTATTCTCATATAACACTTAAATGTTCGACAGAAATCATTTCCTATAATATTTAGCCAAATCTAAAAAGTAAAACGATTAGTGTTGGTTTGTTTGTTGCTTTGCAGTTTGCCACTTGTGTGTCCTGCGCGTACTCCGAGTTCCAAATGTGACAAACAGCGCGTCGACTTAAAGCGTCACCGCGTAAAAGCAATTTCCCGTTGACACAACTGCGCGGGAGTGCACGCGCTAATTTGCATATATTCAAACTGTGGGTGATAACGAATTAACAACGGTACGCTCCTGTAAAAGGACGATACGGTGAGGTTGTTGAATTTGAAATTTGGTGATCCATGGTGTAGGTTCACTGATTCCTACTCCAAATGGTGAATGAAACTACTTTGAAAAAACTCTTAAAAGACCACTATTGTTCTCTTGAAAATGACTCATGAGCCTCTATAGTTGTGTAAGAGGACTGTCTGTAAACAAAAGTCACCATCAAGGGGTGTGAATTGAGTTTGTGGAAAAAAATCCTGAATTTGGAAAAAATTCCTTGTGAAAAAAACGGACGTTAAAATTTGACCCTCCTTTCCTAAAATGCTTACAATCGGGCTGAAATTAAATAAAGTTTCGGAAATTTTGAAAAAAAAATCATGGAATCGAAAAACTCCTGAAGGAATGCACACCAACCAACCATTTAGAGGGGCTTTTGTGATTGCAGCTCCCGAGACTTGACCCAAAAACAGTTTCGATTTGTATCACTCTGAAAACAGATTAACCCTCCGAATTACTCTTGCTTTTTCCATGCCTCTTTGTAGGATGGGGAACATCAAATTTGCCGGTCACTGTTCATCGTGCGATTGACCAAGTAGTCGCAGATGGCTAGAACGGTTCCACATGTGGAAGGTACATGGCCAAAACAGGGGCGTCGCCCCTTTAACTACAGTGATGTGATTGCTCGAGACATCCAGCAGGATCATTCTGACATCCCCAACCCAAAACATAATGACAAACAGGGGGAAATTTTGGCCGTAAATGGTGAAAAGCATCTCGGCTGCGGCCTTAGATAGAGGATGGAAATCCCTCACCTGGAAAACCAGTTTTTCTCAGAAATCAGTAAGGACTTATAATTGTCACAAAAAGTGTTTTTACCCAAGAACATCATGACTGTAAAAACCAACCAAAAATTTACTTCCCAACAAAATATGAAACACAATTCAGCCCCAAAAAAAAAACGGTACATATATCAATGTTAATATACAAAGACTTCTAGTTGATTTCAGAAGTCCTAGGATGGGGGCCGGACATGGGTAACCATGGTGATAGCCACACCACTCTACTAAAATTGTAAATATGGTCCCGCTAGGTGCATTTGTTTCAAGGAATCCTGTCACAGTAAAGTTTATAACCAGTGCCCCCTAGGATACCTGGGGGAGTTTGATCTTAGGTCCCAAGATGAGGTAGTGCCATGGGTCATCTGAGAGTCAAATCACACCACATGTTATTTCAAGTTAAATCACTGGTTGATACAAGACATTTTTGGTGCTGTCACCAATGTATTCCCCGCGCAATGGCAGATTATTAAAAACATCCAAAAATCGCCAAGAATTGAGAGATAAATAACATTTTCCAAGCCACAAATTGGCTTGTGTAGGTTACTTTGACTGAAAACTGATTATTGATAATAGTGGTATCGTAAGTTTTGATTCAAGTTCACTTATCTTGTGCAGTTAATGATCCACTGTTGTACCTCAATAGTCGACCATCATAACGGATGTCATCTGCCAAGAATTGTCAATTTCTGAATATGCAATGATATAGTACCTGAGTATTACCCGGGCACTGTTTCAGTTACGCCCAACTGCTAGCTTATATTTGACCCTACCAAAACACTTAAAACATAAAAAGAACTTTTAAGATCCCAGATGAAATTTTGTATACAAACACTAAAACCAATCTTACTCGCACTGTATCATCATTATCTTTCACAAAAACTATCTTGTGTTTGCATAAATATTCATGTCATGTTCATCACAACCATTAAGTAATTTTAGCACTGTTCATCATTTTCAATGTCCATGAAAATTGTTATGACCAAGGCGCTTCATGCTTCATACAAGCCAATCTCCATGTCTGTCAGTTTTCAACCTCTATAGAGCCCGCGCTCCCGCGCGGGGCAATCAGGATGATGTCAGGACTTGTGAAAAAGAGATTCCATTTCTCAATAACAATGCAAAGTTGGTGGCCAGATCAGAGGGTGTATTTGAGTCAATTCCACTATGCACCAGTTTTGGGGAAATTTCCCCGCAGTGGAGCTCAATAGGGGCATGTGATCCCACAAAAATCCATTAACACTTAAAAAACACTGGCTTTTATACTCATTTTAGCCCACAAAGTGTTAGTATTTAATTCTTATATGAATCATGACTTGTCTTGTGGTTCTTACACTTTTGGAACCCTTTATATCCATAAGTACTGACAGGCATTTAGTACAGTATAGCACATTGCATGCATTATGGGATTGGTTCAAAACACCCTATGGTGCCAGATGTAACTGCCATTTGCATGGAAGGGTTGTTTACAATCTGGGCACGCATTTATTTCTGCTGGACATAAACCCACTCACACATGCAACCACCACACTGACCACTCAATCACTCAACCATAATGCTATAAAATAAATGAAATTAAACAAAAACTTCTGTATTTCTATCCTACCTAGCATCCAAGACTGACCACCACAACAAACATCCCTGTTTATTGTTCACTTTTGTCCTATTGTCCTCCGTTCTGAAAACGTGACGAACGGTGTATTAAAGGGGTTCTGTCGTGATCAGTGGTTGGTCTTGCAATAATTTATGACATTGTACACAAAGGCATTAGGTAGCCTATACCTCATACTACAGTACAGAGGGTGTTTGTGTAACCAATCCATATGCGCTTTGATATGCCATACTGTATCAAAACACATGTCATACTAGTATTTAGGATAAAAGTCTCACAAAGTTAGAGGACCACAAAACATTTCATACCCATTCGAACAATTCGTCAATACTAATTGCTTTGTGGGCTAAAATGAGCATTAAAGTCAGTGTTTTATGTGTAAGAATAGGATTTTGTGGGAACATGCCCTATTGAGGTTAAATTTCCCAAAACTGGTGCATGTGGGATTGACTCAATGCACCCTTCTGACGATAGTCCAGAAACTGACCTGGACAGGTAAAATTCAACAATTGTATGTCATGTGAGCACAAAAATTTTGAAGTCCAATAGTTGTCCTTTGTCAAAATTCCCATCAAACATACTTGTGACCATCTTTGGTCAGTGGCTCTGGTTGAAAGGTTTCTTCAGGTGACACAGCTGCCTGAAGAACGCATTTCAAGAGCGCATTGACTCACCGTGAACTTGCCTCGAGTAAAGATACATTGGTTATCCTAATAATGCCTACATGGCATCACACAGATGTCGCACATGGCACGATTGGGCACTAGCAACCTTCTTGCACTCACATTTCACCCTTTGCAAGAGTCACTCAGAGTTCAAAATTTTTTTTTTTAAATAAGAAAATTATCTATTGTTTTATTTTATTTCTGATAAGCTGGGTAGCACACTTAGTGTTCAGCCCGGCTTTCCATGATTGCTCAGGGTTCATGGAAGAGAAGATATCCTAGCTTCCCACAATGCATTGCTTCCAATGTAAGTTTTTGTACAAGCTACTGATGTTTAATCGTTAGAGATGAAACATTCTTAAAAAGAAATTTGTGATCCGTACTACTGTCCATTTAGCCATGTTTTCATCACTAACGTTCACATCAGTAGCTTGTATAAAAACCTCCACTGGAAGCAATTATTCATGTGGGAGCTACTGACGTCTCTCTGGTTCATGGTACTCATAATGGCTTACCAAAACTACTGCAGTTATGTATTAGTTGCAACTCTGCCATGTACTTAAGCCCGATGTATACTCACTTCGCGCTTCCGCGATATCGCGGCTGCGATTGAACTTGACCCCCGATTTTTTATTGCCTCGGCGAAAGAATTTGTATCGCGCGATGGATTTTTGAAGCCTCGCGGAGAGTTGAATTTTGTACAACTCTCGGCGATCTCGCGGCCGCGAAAATTCGCTGATTGGCTGTTCTAGGACCCAAGGTCGGTCGATGACCTGATGAAAACCAAGCTGAAACTGCTCTTAAAAATCTCCCTATCACTATCAGCCCGATAATCAACAACAATACGCATCCAATGACGATACATTATATGGACAATATTAAACGCTAGGATGTAGTGCGAAAAAATAGCATGATCCCATATGAGGCATAATTATTTTTAAGGATATCGTAAAGAATGTTTTGGCGGGTAGTGCCGAAGATTTTGTTTACCCACCTGATTCTATTCTGAGCTCCGCAATCCTACATGTTGCATGTATGGCCAACCCTGTGTACAAATGTAGGTACTTCTAACTGGTCATCATCAAACTGGGCATTTAACAATGATTAAAAGTCATGCAAAATCCTTGAAGATGTGCGAAACTTAAATGGTAAAACAATACAAAATAGTCCAGAACATTGACATATTTGCCACGAATTCAAAATGACATTATTGGCAATATCCGTCCTATTACTTGATCAACAGCATGGATAACACATTTTAATATAAACTTTGAATATCTCGCGCGTATATTCTAGTTTGCTGGATCTCGTTCGGGAAATCCAGAGCTATATCGTCAAAATACGGAATGGTAGTAGAATTTCTAAATTGTATGAAAAATGCCAACTGGCAACATTAGTTGTCAATAAAATTACTACAGCAACAACTTCCGCGAGATGAGACATTTGTCGCTCGGAGGATACCTGACTTTTATCGCGCGGTATTGCGATGTAAAATTTCATCGCAGCATCGCGCGATGAAGAGATTAGTGGAGTAACCGGGGCTTTAGACTGATGCCGTTATGTCCCCCCAATGGACAAGGCATTTTCATGGTTTGTTTGCCCAAGTCCAAATGAACCACATGAAGAGCAAAGTCTAGTGTAAGTCTATAGAATTTCTTATATAAATTAATCCAACAACAAGAAACAAAATTAAAATTGAACAAACACTTTGCAAAAGTTCTGACAGCACAGATTTAGCTGCTGTTTGTAGAATTCCATGGGTTAAATACACATTAAGCAAGCCTGATTGAGTATTCACAACTCTACGCAAGTCCATTTCTGACCCACTCCACGGGATTCCAATAATTTTCCAAAATATTGCAACAATAATCTTGGTAGGGGTGCTAAATTTAGGGAGTTTATTACAGCATTATTGGTGGTAGAATTCCTGCATAGAATGTTATAACATGGTTGACTAGCATTTTGTAATTCACCCTAGCAGAAAATTGTCTGACACCTCGGTGGTGACCTTGTTGAAAAATTGAATATCCTGATATGAGTGCATTCGCCAAGTCACATATTACTGTGAACGTGATTGCTCTTTATGACTTTAGGGCAAAAAATATGCTCTCTGAGTTCAAAAGAGTCAAATATATATTTTAACTTCACAGATATTGTAAAAATAATTTTACATATAAATTTTGGCATAATTAAATTATACCCTTTTCACCTGTGCTGCTTTATACTTTAGGACAAAAAATAATATGTTCTCTGAGTTTCAAAAAGTCAAGACAGATAGTGTAATAGCCTAGCAATTTTCGGCATAATTCAATATAGGCCTACCCTTTTCACTTGTGCTGCTTTATTATGTTACAAAAAATAAAGCACATGATATAGAGGTGTGAAGGGTATAATGCTATTATGCTTAAATTTACCCCTCCAATCACATACATTAACTTTCTTCATAGTAAAATTATCAACAGCTACGATGGGAAATAAGGCTACTTTTCCAGACTTATATGTGACCCTATGAAGCTCAAAGAAAACAAAGTTGAGGAAATCACATTGTGATGATATGTGGGTTTTACTTTCAATAAGTCTCATGAAGCGCCAACTGTGTCAGATTTTTACTTGAGATTAAGCACCTAAAATCATTGGGAAAATTTTATACCATATTAACTATCAGCAATTAGTGTCCCTCCACTGTCCCCATCCGATCAAGCTCTGTATTTCTTGGTTGTCCTCCTAATTCATTTTGTCAACTATTAGTGTGGAGGAAGGGAGGAGCAAAGGTATCAGAGAGTGTTTTTGAATCAATCCCCTTATGCATTGCAATATTGCCTATACTTACTGTACTGTACTAACATGTGTCAGTACTTAGGGATAAAAATTGTTTTAAAAGTTAAGACCACAAGATATTCATATCATGGCTAAAATTCCCTAATTATTAATGCTTTGTGGGCTAAAATGAGGGTTAAAGTCATGGTTTTTATGTTTTACGAGATTATTTTTATGGGATCACATGACCATGTTAGGTGCATTGTGGGAATTTGTGACTAAAACACACCATCTGCAAATGATTATTCAGGCAGAGAGGAGGTGCTCACTTGTGGTTTGGGCTTTGGACATCCTCCCACTCTTGAAATACAGTACCCACATCTGTAATAACCAAAAGATTTTGGGCCAATTCAAATCACAAATTTGTTATTTTTTTCTCCCAGTTAATTGTTTGACTTTGATATTTTACCAATTTTTCAAAAAATGCCGTGGGTTAGCTCCAAAATCGAGGATACTTTTCTGACTATTTTTTGAAAAAAATTCAAAATGTTACTCAGCTCCATACCAAAATTGACATAATTTAAAAAGAAGCTCATTCATATACCAAAAGCTGAAAATGTGTTATTATTTTGTGGTTGAGTAGTGCCCATCCCGTCTCGGGCTTGGTGGCATGTAGGCTCTATGTTAGGGCCTGGAGCCAGGCAAGATCGTAATTAAATCAAATAAATCAATAAGGAACATACTGCAACATTTTTTTTTTTTTCAATGATTGTAGCTACCAATTTTTACAAAGCAATAATTGGGTTGTGGGCGAAATCTAAAACTTGCTTTTCCTTTAAGCTAATTTGTGAGGTTTGAATACAGGAAACCTCTCAACAATTGACCTATTTTTGTAACTATTAAGGGAATTTTTATGCAAAAAGTTTCATGCTCGGTGAAGGTTTGACCTCTTTGACCTTTTATCTTTCGTTACTCTTGCTATATGTTCCCGGGCGATTTCCCCCTAAAATAACCTATCCTAATAAAAGATTTGCTTTCTGATTTTTCACTCCCTACCGATTACACAGCATGAAAATTCAGGCAGTTGGAAATTTCCACAAGGTGGAAAGTCTGATTGGATGTCCTTGCACCTATGATAATCATCCATACCACAGTATGTTATAAACCAGAGGGTGTTTTGAATCACTCCATGGATGAATAGCAATGTGCCCATACCATACTGTACTAAACACAGTCAGTTACTTAGGGATAAAAAAGTGTTCCAAAAATTAAGAACCACCAGGACATTTCATATAGTGCAAAAAATTCCCAAGGACTAACGCTTTGGGGCTAAAATTAGCATTAAATTCAGGGTTTTAGTGTTAGATAGGGATTTTTAATGTGATCAAATGGATCCCATTGAGGTGAAATTCCCAAACTGGTGCATTGTGGGATTGAATCAAACAACCTCTGGTTATAAACTCATCCCTACATGCACTATGAGTGAGAAAAAGGCCCCAATGAGGTCATGTGACTCACTATTACAAAGGCTATTCCAGGCACAAAAATCTGGACTTTATGCTCCTTTTAGCTTAGACAAATGTCTGGACTTAGGGTTTTTTAGACATGATCTTGACATATCTGGATCATACTTTATCTAGATCTTGAAGATTTTCTGAGGATAACAAATCTCTCTAAATTGCATAGATTTTATGTCCTTTGGTACGGGTATGTGCAGATAAAGGATAAAGATAAGTTGCAGTGCTTACATGGGATAGTGATAACCACCTTGTGTGTTCTATATCCATACAGATCAAAATAGATTTCCTGGTGATTTCTAGAGACAGCACAACCTGAAAACATCTCCTGAAACTATAAATCAAAGTATAGTAGCAACTGGATTTTAAAGCATTGAAAAAATGTTCAACCAAGAGTTAATTTTTACTTTGGTTTGCAAAATTGAAGACTGCTTTGGAGTCTTATTTCTTTGCCAATTGTCATAATCATTATAAGTATCCAAATGGTACAAAACATTACTGCAATGAGAAGAGAAAAAACGCACTAAGTCCGACGTATGCCATTACATTTCTCTAAATGAGCAACATAATGGGCAGGAAAACGCCTGACTGGGACAGGCCTATAGGCAGCCGGGGAGTGGCCCATGTAGGGGCTTTTTCCTGTTTTCTTCCTTTTCTCCCAGGACATAGGCTCAAAAAACATCCAGGGGTTGGGGTTAATATCTGATTTATATATAACCTATGATAGTATTTTAATATCTAAATTTTTAACCACCAAGGATGGGTCATTTTTGCCATTAATTAATGAGCAAGTAATGAATAAATTAATGAGTAAGCACATCTGTGCTACATGGCTATGTAAACAGCTGAAATCCGAGCTCTCAGGTTTGTTAGAAGCTCACATTGAAGCTGTGTAAAATATTTGATGATGTAAAATAAGAGCTATCTTTTTGGTAATGGTGTTCCTTTCGGTATTTTTCCTGTCATCAGGCATTACGCCCTGGTTGGCCAAAATTTATATTATGCGATACAGAATTAGTGCGAACACAAGTCTTCAAAGTAGACAACAAAAAATTAACATGATTCGGAAATGGGATAATCGCACACTGATATTGTGTGATTGTTAAACTAAAAATTCACCCCACAGCGTGGCAATCTCTCCATCCATAGTGTCATGATTATCCCAAGCTTTCAAACTCAATTTTTGACGCGATTATCAATTGCATGAATTTGTCAAAAACGATGATGTATAAAGGAAGCACAGAACACACACATAGAGCAGACATGAATGTCTGGCCTGAATGAAGCATTTATGACAAAATGGACAAAAACCAGCTGTGAAAGGCAAGAGTGCTTTAGGGAGTTAGTCAGCATTATACCCTGGGTTAATACATGCCTATCATATTGTATATAGCATGGTAGCAGGGCGGATCCAGGATTTGAAAAAAACATCAAAATTACCAGGGAACTGAAGCTTGGCTAACTTGTCCAAAATGGTCTGATTTGCAAGATTTTGTAGAATTACCGGGAAGCACGCTCCCCCTCTGCCCCGTCCTGGGTAGGAAGGTCAATATCAAGTCATGAGCAAATCAGTGATATGGTTGTATGGCCCCCTATAGGTGTAAGCACTATCTTGATTGGTTGCTCTGAGGGCTAACTCATGTTGTGTCCTGTAACAGAGCCAATCAGAAAGATTGTATCATTATCTAATTTTCATAAATATCAATACAAAAAACAAAACTGAGCAGTGGATGATCCTGCTTCCCACCAGGAATTGTTTTTAAGATAGCAGGACAATAAAGTGAGTAAAGAAACTGAAGGACAATTTTTTTGCATAAAGGAAGAAGGAAGATGACCGATATTTTAATATGCTGCAGGATCATGAGAGTTTCTGCTAACCTTATTACAGAGAAGAGGGAAATCCCTGAAATCCAAGGTAACCGGCACTATCAGCCACTACCCAAACAGCCTCAACTCACATGCACGTTTCAGTTAGTCTTCAAAGTGTATTGAGAAAAGCATCTTCTGGTTTTTGAGTTATGAGATACTATACCCAAAGTAACCAGTCGTTCAAGTTATATACAAGTGCAGTCCCCAGTCAGTGCGTTAACCAGGACCTTTGCAAATGGGGGGGCTGAAGGGGTGCCAAGGCTTTTTTTTGAGGGGCAAATGTGGGTCCTTCTCCAAAAAGACACGTGTACAAAAAGGCAGTTTACCTTTGGGGGGGCTTAGGGGGGCAAGGATTCGTTTGGTTACGCCACTGAGGCAGTAAACTTTGTCCTCTGGGAGATGAGGATAATCCATCCAGTTCACAGAGCCTACAAAATATCATCTCCATATGGAGGCTGTATTATTTATTTCATACCTGAAATCTATGAGCTGTTAAAACTCAATTGATTGGGTTGCTGAAAAGGAGTCTATTTTAGACTGTGTTTAAACCAGGTTAGTCCTACATGAGTGGATTTTTTTCCTTCTAACAAACTCTAGATATGCTGTAACAGGTGAGAAATCTTCATGGATGGGCTGGAATGGCCACCCATGAGGAATTTTCTCACCCCTTATATTTTATTTTTAACAGTATTTTGAAAAGAAAAAGGTCCACTCGTGTAGACTATCTCTGTTTAACCAGGTCAAATTGTCTCCTTTTCAGGATACAGCCTTTGATGAAAGGTGATTGTTACTTTCAATGTTTGGCTGCTTAAGATAGCCTGATTACTAAAATCACCCTCTAATGTATCACTGTTCATGTGCTATAATAACAAGTGTTTCTACACCTGTTTCTTCTTTTGTCACTGGGGATTCAAAGTTGGGACTTTCTGTTTTATTTTGGTTCTGTATAGGGTAAAATACAATTTCTGGATTTTATTTTTTTAAAAGCCAGCAAATATTGACCCATAGGGTTTCAGATTTTATTTTTAAAAGCAGCAAAATATTTGGACCCCTAGGGTTTCAGATTTTATTTTTTTAAAAGCCAGACACAATTATTTGGACCCATAGGGTTTCAGATTTTTTTTTAAAAGCCAGCAAACCATATTTGGACCATAGGGTTTCATAGCCATTTGAAACAGCAAAATAAACCATAAACTGTATAACCATAAACTTATTATGGATAAAATATTCTGCCTCTGAGTTCACAAAGTGGGTAGCCTAATGTACATCTGACTGACTTTGGGGTCCTTTTGAATGAGAGTATTGTAGTTTACGTGAGGCCTGCAAACTATCGCTGGCTAAGACGGATCTTCCGCTGTGATTTTTGGACTTGCATGCACAACAACGAAACGTACAAGCCTGCAAATCATGCCACCATTCCAGACAAAAACTTGTGAAGTATTTCTAATTATATACCATCATATATATTCCCTGTCATCTGATTGTTAAAGTGGAAGGCATAAATTCAACTAGCTTCAAGAATTGACCACAAATGAACTAATCCCTGGGAGAGCGGGCATCTCATTCATGACCTATGGCCCGGGCACCTCTTCCTGCAGCATAGAGATGCCGTACGACTTCCTTCATATTATAGTGTACTATTGCATCTGTGTAAGAGAGGAATACGGCGCGAACTCGCCGGGTTCACATTTCTGTGTGTGAAGCAGACAGTCGCTTTTAGGGAATTTTGTTTCACATTTACCACACGTGCAAGGTCAAAGCCGGTACAAACAACACCGAACAAGGGCAACAAAATGGCTGAATCACAGCCACGCTTTGAGCATTGTAGACGACGAAGGTTTAAATATCATAGACGCAGCTGATATGCTAATACCAAACTGCCGGTAAAATACAACCGTGAAGATATTCGAGGACTATTTGACAGCGGTGACGACCAACCTGCAGGCCGTGGAAGTGCAATTCGGAGTTCGATGACTTGCTACGCATCTTGCTGACAGAAAAATGTGCACTTTTTATAGCAAAAAGTCGATGATGGCCGCGATCTGTTTTGGACTCCAACGGTCACTCCTCAACACAATAAAGTTGATATCATATGTCATGAAGATTTTGCTAATGTCTTCACGGTAGTTTTTCAAATGTTTCTCCAGTCAACCCTGAAACAGCAAGGTAGGCTAGTTAAGGGGTTGTAAAGCACCAAAATCCCATATCTGCCATAATGCCAAACAAAAAAAAGAAACCCCATTTTTAAAAAAAAAAAAAAAAGAAGACATGGCCTTAATTCAGAGTCACTGGATTTGAATGATACACAAGGTCTACAGGACAAAGGTGTTCCTGGATAGACACGCTGTACTTTTTGCAATCGTGGCAGGAAGAGCTTACGAGACTAGCGGACTTTTTAAAAATGGTGACATGGATTGAAGAGTCTGGATGGAACTTTGGAAATTTTAAACTTGTACGTTGTGTTTTGCTGTTTATTAATTTTGATTGGGTTTAATTGGAAACTTAGAAGTTGATCCTGGAGAACTATCGGATCGTAAGTTTACACAATTGTTGTTACGTAAACATGGCCTACACATATTAGGCCTATGCTAAAGAATCTTGGCTTAGAATGTTTCTGTTTAAACCAATCATATGACACGAATCTATATATTCGGGTATATAAAAACAATATGACTGCTTTTTTTTGGGACATGGTTGAAACTTATAGCCCTCGTGATCCAAAAACCATCTAAACGATGTGCCCTCGGCTTACGCCTCGGGCATATTAGGTTTCCGAGACACCTTGGCCTATAGTTTCAACCATGCCCCTCATAGCATCATATTTGTAATACTAGGCTAATCGAAATGGGAGTTTTTATCATGTGCAATTTGTGCTTGTTTTAGGATTTAATATCCTCTAACAGGTTTCCCAATGTTTTTGCATCATGGTATGTATTTGTTGTATAAAGAAAACCCATTACAGAAGTGTGATGAGAGTCCTCAACCAGCTGAGTTCACATTACGTAAAAAGGGAAATGTTCGCGCTACATTAATTTTGCGGTTTTTGTGCACTTGGGAGCAAGCGCAATTACAATTGCACGAAAATGCTTATTTTGTAAGTCTATGGAGCAGCTCTGAACCACAAACCAATTTAAAGACAAGTGAAAATGCTAAAATTGCTGAAGCGGCAAAATATTACAGACATGAAATATTACACGCATGAAAATTACCACTTTAACAGTACCTCATTTCACCACGGGCTACTTCTTTGCAGATTTTTTTTGGCAAAATTAAAATTACGATTTAAAACATGAGGCACAGCTGTGCCAGAATATATTTACCAACATAGTGCGGCCAATCTAAAGGCAACTAAGTACAAGCCTAAAACACAATACACAAATGTAGTTTGGTTTGCATCGGAACAAATCTTAACGTTTTACAAATATTACATACATCACTTGGCCATTCTTGATGTTTTGGGGAATTCACAGAGCTATGCTCTCATGCCGACATAGAATGGGCTATGTGTTCATGCTCTGTAAAGGGAGTATGAAGCTTTATGACACCAGTAAGCATGCCAGCTAGCCAGACCAAAGACCGATTTGCTTAAAGTCATTGAACTTAATTCAAAGGTTCACAACTGAATCTTACTTGTAATCTCTTCCTTGTTAGTGTATTGGGCAGAGATGAAAAAAATGTTTAACATTTTTACCGACTTCCTTTTTTGAGACTGCTTAAATTTTCTCCTTTTTATTTCAATCTAATCAGTCATAACTTAGTCAAAAAGATTTCAGAAGTTGAGATGCTTCCTACAGCAAGACCCTCATTTCTGAGGAGAGCATAGCTCCGGAGCTCCCACAGCTCTCCTGAGCAGTCTTTAAGGAGCCTCCAAAATGAGCTCTTAGTACTGAACGGCCCATGTTTTTGTTATGAAATTAATTTAATGAGCCCCTTGTTGAGCTCCTAAATGATAACAGGAGAGTTATGAACAGAGCTCCTCTTATTTCATAAGAGAAGGGCCCTGCGGATACAGGTTTGCTAAGTAGTAAGAAACACAATATAAAACCTGGTTTTGTGATCATTGGTACCAAGAACCCACATTTTAAACTGGTTTTGTGATCATGATGTACAAGAAACACAATTATAAAGGTTTTGTGATCATTGTGTACAAGAAACACAATTATAAACTGGTTTTGAATATTGCGGGTCTTCCTGACAGAAGTAAAAAAAAAAGGCCTCTTTTTCAGAAATTGCTGACCACTGCAATGAATAATCAAAATTTTCGAAAGACCCGCCTCCTTCCTTTTTTTCAAAAACCTGGATGCTACATGTTTAATTTTGTACTCGGCCTTGTACTTGGGCATTTCTGTTACATGTTGCATTAGGTTAGCTTTCATTTGAAGGCTGACTCAATTTCCCAAGGATGGTGCCCTCAGTTTTCTAACAAATCATGTTTTTGCATAAATAAAATACTTCTCCACATACTAAAAACTCTTTGAAATGGCTAAGCTCAATCAATGTCTTATAGAAAATCACAACTTTGTAATAAAATTCTAGATCTGGAATTTTTGTTATACACAGTCTATGGTACTGTTATGCAATACATAAATGTTCACTACATCAAAAACAAAATATCAGATACATCTCAAACTTTGCAATTAAGCATTTAAGTGACTTTCTTTAGTTCTAGTTGACTATTTTTAATTAATACACAAATTATATTTTGAAATCTCTGAGTCGGCCTTTAAAGCATGATTATATGAATTTAGGCTGGTATTCTGAAAGGAAGTCTAACTTTAGACCTGGGTTTAAACCAGAGTTCTACATGAAGGGACTTTCTTCCTTTCAAAATTCTGTGAAAGTTAATTGTAACGGGTCAGAATATTCCTCATTGATGGACCGTTTCGGCCGTTTTAACCCATCCATGATCCATGAGGAATTTGCTCACCCGGCACATTTTTAGAGTATGCTGGAAGGAAAAAAGTCCACTCATGTAGGACTAACCCTGGTTTAAACCTGGGTCTAAAGTTAAACTCCCTTTCAGAATACCAGCCCTAGACATTAACCCTGGATAAAAATCCAGGAGGACAATTTCGATTAAAGGGAGAAACAGTAATTTACTAATCTAACATAATTGAATGCTTGACAAGTTGGCTTCCTGTTCATTGCCTATAGGGTCTTACTCATGGAACTGCTGCATGACTAATTAAAGGTTTTGGAAAATATATATCTAGTTTCTTTTGTAAGCATTCAAAGGTTATTTTGTAAGCATCCAAAAATGGGAAGGAAAAAGGGAGAAGAGAAAAAGAGAAAAAAGAGGGAAAGAGAGAAGAAAGGTGAACAGAAGAGGGAAGAAAAAAAGAAAGAGGGAAGAAGAGAAAGGGAAGGGAGAAGGTTGCCCTGTAGTAAGAATTTATCCCCTCTTGTATTCTCCCCCACTAAATTTGTTCATTAATTAATCTTCTTAGAACACAAATCCACTGAGAAATGGTGCTCTGCCCTGCATGGTCACGGAATTGCTCCAAATGACCCAACAAATTTGGCCTAAGAGTCTGGGCTCGTTTAGACTCATCATTTTAATGCACTTTTCGTGCCGATTCCATATTTGGTGAAGAAAATGCATAATGTAAACATTGACAATTGGAAGTGTCAGTCTCATTTGTAATAGGAACTCTCATCACTAGCTTGTAGTTGGGCAATGTTGGCTAAGAGTTTCCTCTATGGTGGGCTGTAATCTGGGTCATGGCTTCCCGTTCTCATTGTACAACTTCCCTGCTCAACGTGAGAAACTTTCAATTGCTACACACCCATAGGAATACAGTCACAGATTTTACTTGTAAACAAGGCAGTCCGCAAACCACTTTGCAATCCACCTTTCCTTTACTCTCTGAACATGTTGACCTCTATGAACTTTGACCTTGATATGTGACCTTTAACTCAACCATGACATGAAAGTCTCCATGATGCACTCTTGAACTGAGTTTGGTGGCAATTAGAGTTAAGGTGTCCATGTACAAGCAATTTATAGAATGTTAAAGGAAACTTTAACACACATCATAGGCTCACACACATAAACACACAGATGGATGTCGGACAAACAGAATTTTGATTAGTATGTCCCTTAAACATCCAGAATCAATACAAAGCAAATATTTGGCAACAAAATGTAATTTTTTCATCCATATTTGCAGCATATCCCTACTGCTTCCACTTTTTACTGAGAATTCTTTCCCCCTTTGGGGGTTGCCATGGTTACACTAAAATAACATAACATACACATTGGCAGTTCAGTGCCCAGCGCCTAATAGATGACACTATCATGCCGGAATGTCTGCTACCTTCCTGCCAACATAGATA
>JAMKCH010034877.1:0-15137 GCA_023653785.1 Ophioderma brevispina
AAAGAGAAAATATAATTAATGCAAGGGAGCAGACACGACACAGGGACACACATATCCCCAACATGCCCTGGCGGTCAAATTGTGGACTTACAAAGGGGGGAGCTAAACCTGGTCAAGGAATAAGCCCACTTAATACCCGTAGTACGAGCGACGCGAAAAACGGCCTGAGGCTCGCGGGGCAACCATGTGAAGGGATAATACATAATACTTATATCAACATCATCCGAATTCTGATCTTCCGAATTCTGAACTTCCGAATTCTGAACTTCCGAATTCTGATCCTCCGAATTCCAATCTTGAAAAATCTTCATAAACTTCATCAGCACGTCATCCACCAAAGCTCCGATGAACAGTTGTTGTACAAAACATCCTCCAGATGCGATATATAAATATATGTCTCCAATAAATAGGCGATAATGGGGAAAAATTATGTATAAATATCCCAATAAAAATTCAACATGGTGCCCCGAACTGAGACACAAAAAAGAGCAAAGGATCATGGATGCCAGTGGCGATAGTGATGGGCGTACCGATGCTAGCGTGGGACCGCTACTAGGCATGGGCGCACCGAAATTTTTAATGTGGCATAAGGGGTGTCTGATGGCTTTTTTGAGCACAAAAAATGCACTAGTTGGATCATTCGTAATGTATAAAATGGATAAAATAGAACCCTCCTTTTTGCTGCATTGGTGATTAATAACCCTAACGCTCCCATAGGTTATAAAAAAACACCGGCCCTCTGAACCTTACTTTTCTCCCTTTATTCCTTCCTATTCTATCAGGACTTAAGATAAAAACACTGAGGGGTTGGTTTGGAAACCCTCCTTTTTGCTGCATTGGTGATTAATAACCCTAACGCTCCCATACGCCATAAAAAACACCAGCCCTCTGACTCTCCTCTTACCTTTCTCCTTTTATTCCTTTCCCTTCTATCAGGTCTTGAGCTAAAAAAAGGAGCGGTTATGGGAGCGGCGTGCGGGGCCCTCTGATCGAATCCCTACCGGACCTCCGACCCTTCTCTTGCTTTTCTCCATTTATTCCTTCCCTTTCTCCCGAGACTAGTAACATGGAGGGGGTTACGGTTAATATCTTCCTCTGATTTCAGTTAAGATGAGATAAATCCAGGTTTGACCTTTCACAACTGTACCTCATCTTGAGACATCCAGGTTTCGATCTCATCTCTCTGATCAGAAACTATAGTAGCGCACTCTGCAAGCCACTCATCCCTTAGAATCTGGTGTGCTCGTTCACTTGATGCTGTTATGTGGTCTAAGAAATCTTCCATAGTAAGAGGAATGATCTGTTTGAGTCCAGGAATGTCAATTAGCCGGAATGTTGCATACCTGTGGACAGGAAGAAGAAATTATAACAGGACTCAAAATTGAATGTATTCACATTGAAACAATTGCTAAATGATAAGACTAAAAATACATCGGTCCTTGGACCGCTTGTGTCGTCTGCCGTCGCGGTTTGTGAATGATATGCCTCATATGACTTTTGACCTTGATATGTGACCTTTGACCTAAAAAACAAATGAAGGTGTGCATGTTATATCCATACACCAAGTTTGATTCTAGCCTGATATGACTTTTGACCTTGATATGTGACCTTTGACCTTATAAACAAATGAGGGTACATGTAATATCCATAAACCAAGTTTGAATCCAATTGAACTTCAATTTTACATTTTTAGCCTATCTTACAACCTGATGACCTTTGACCTCGGTATGTGACCTTTGACCTCATCAACAAATGAGGGATCTGACGTTGCACCTAAGACTTAAGTTTGGTTCAAATCCATTGAAGTATGTGGATATTACAGGCAATGTTAACCCTTTTTTCACAACAACAACAACAGACAACATGATCCCTATGTGTCTTCCTGCCTTAAGGCAGGTGACGCAAAAGGCAGGCGACACAACAAATACCAACACAGCTGAACAGCCATTCAAACAATTTATCTTGAAGTACAAAGAACCAAAATTCTATGCCTAAGTGAAACAACCTTGAATTAGCACTGATAGCTAAAACCTCATTACTAAGCTTTTCATACCAGGTCTGAGAAGTTTTAAATTCTGAATCCTTTATTCATTCTTGATTACAAGAAGAGGATATCTTATCTTTTTGTACCTAGCCAAACACATTTGGATTAAAAAAGCTAACCTATCAGGTCAGGTTTCCTTTGAGGGCTAGCTACTGGTATCCTGGTAACCAGTACTACCTGTCCCAGGGCCAAGTTGTCGGCAGCTAAATCGTCACCCCCATTGGGTTTCTAAGGAAATTTGATGAGGGTAGCTGGTTATACTGGTAGAATGAAAAAGAAGATCTACCTACAATGGCGCCAGCTCTGGAGAGCCAATGGCGGCCATCCAGCACATGCTGCCTTGCATGGTTGCCCAAAGGCTAGGCCCACAGCCAAAAACTGTGGAGTGGCATTGGGAAGGCCATCCGGTCAATTATTCTTTGCTCCAATAAATCCTTATACAGCAGCAGTATTGCTGAGTGTGAGGTGAATCCGGCCACCCCGTATTTAGTGGGGGACAAAACTTAAAACTTTGGTTTAACTAACTAACTAACTAACTAACTAACTAACTTATTTACTAACTAACTAACTAACCAATTCTTAATATATTTTGAAATACATTGTTTAGTTTACAAACTTTACAAGTAACACATCTCAAAAATGCCTTTTGTTACATTTCAGAACTCACTTTGTTTCCCACAAGTACAAGATCTTTGCCATGATTGGGTGTGTAATGTACATTTTGGTATTCATGAAATTCCTTGCTGATACCACAGATTGATGCCAAGGATAACAGTCTCTGCCTGCTGGGTTAGAATGCTTGATGGGTAGAGGTACTCCAAGACGATCTTGCTCACTCTTGTCTTTTAAGATGTAGTCTAAGATGGCCATTCTAATGCTGTCATGGTAAAATGTTCTTGCTTCCTGCAGAATTTTGAAAAAATAACAAAGGCGATATTTTAAAACAGTGGACAAGATTACAATTGCTGAATTGTATGATATAATATTGAATGAAAAAGCTTTTCACATTTAAAAGATGAACAATCAAATTTGTAATCAATTGTCATCTGCAGAAAAAAAAAAAAAAAAAAAAAAAAAAAAAAAAAAAAAAAAAAAAAAAAAAAAAAAAAAAAAAAAAAAAAAAAAAAAAAAAAAAAAAAAAAAAAAAAAAAAAAAAAAAAAAAAAAAAAAAACTCCCCCCAAAAAATCACTTTTCCCCCCTGTTTTCCCCCAGGAAAAAGAAGTCTGGTGCCACCACTGGTTACAACACCATACAAACGGACACATCACTGTTGTACCTCTGCATACGATAATACAGAGCATTGTGGATAGTAGGGGCTTGTGCCCTCCTACAATATAATTAAGTTGGCTACTCTAGCTCATCTAGAAAAAAAGATATGGCCAAATGTAGACCTTTTTGTGGACACACAGAGCTCCATCCATTCATCCATCCAGACACTGCTGTTTCATAAGCCGTATTTTGCCGGGCAATCCGTCCAAAAATACAAAATGATCTCAAAATTGATTGATCATCTGCTGAAAGTAAACACTTTAAGTCATTCTTTCCCCTAGCAAAATAGGCAAGCAATGATTCTCATGCCAGACTAGGGTAAAACACATATACTCTACCTCTGTGACATCTCTCATGCAGACATTGAGGTTCTCTGTTTTCAGAGATTGTGGGATGAAGTTGTGGATTTCTTGCAGCCATTCTTGACTTAGTGGAGCTACCATAGATGTAGGTATAGCATCATGAATCAAGCTACAATACCTAAAATAATAAATCACAAAATATTACTGCTACATTAAAAAAGAATAAACCATCTAAATTTCATAAAAACCTATTTCCTGAAACCTGACAAGGATATCAAAATGATGAATATAGGTTCTTGGAGAGGGCTTTGACTAGTATAGTCCATGCAATGAGCACCATTTGGAGTTCTATCATATTAGGACCTGTGTGTTCACTATGTAGTCAATATCAGTATCACTCTTTCTACGGCAAACGCTTAAGAGACACGTTAATCCAAGGTTCATGATCCTATCTTAGTAGTTAGTTAGTAGTAAAACCAAAGTTTTATCCGTTTTGTCCCCCCGCAACCTGTTGGGGCCGGATTCACCTCACATTCGTAGCATATCGCCCTTACTCCCTCCTCCACTCTCGCCCTAAAAAAAGAAAAAATAACCGATTCATGCATCCCCCATCCTCACCCAACCCTCCTACTCTCGCTCCTCCACTTGCTTCCTCCATGTCCTCTTTGGTCTTCCCCTCCTCTTCAAACCGCCCACCTCAAACATCAAAAGCCCCTTTTTAAAACATGCTCATCAATCCTTCCTCAGCACGTGCCCAGAACCATCTTAAACCATTCGCCTTCGCCAGTCGGTCAGCCGACTCTTCCAAACCCAACATCGCATCAAATCCGCAGTCTTTTCCTATCCATCAATTTCCACACCACACATGCTCTCACCATTGCTCTCTCGGCCCTTCTCAAAATTCCCATCTCATTTTCAATTCAGGGCACAAGTCTCACTTCCCAGAACATAACTGATCTCACACAACTCCTATTAACACCACCCTTTTATCTTCAAAGGAAATCTTCTCCCGTAACAACTCTACACATTATCTAAATTTCAAACCACCCATATTGGTCCAAATTATACTTGTAAGGCAGTATATACAATTCATGTTTTGTTGATTTTATTTTAGTATAAAATTCTACTGCCTTGAACCACTGGTCAAATGGCAATTTGAGTTTGTTTTTGTAAGTGTGGCCTCTATAATTGTACCGTGTCTATCTTCTCTTCGGACTTGGTGGACGAGAAAGTCCATGAGTGGAATATGTGTATGTGGGAAGTCAACTTGAAGTACTATTGGGTTTGCTCATCAAAGTCTCTCTGTGCTCTGGAGTACTTGACCTCTTGTTTCGTTAGGCTTGGAGGTTTAGGCCGGGGTACTGCCAGATGAAATAAGTGATTACAGTAAAGCTCATTATTCATCGGGTATGCCACTGATTTTCTAATTCGCTGTAGAAGTGCACCGTAATTGGATGTGTTACCCCAGAAATCAGTCCAAACAAATCACAGGGCACGCTACATAATTAAAGTGTGTAAACTGCCTGTGCATACAGGCCCCTCACAGGGATTTCTATTTTCCTGTTGCAGGTTAAAAATATTGGGGGCGGCACTTTTCTTAGTCATGTCATTATTTTTTCAGGTTCAAAACACGCGATACAAATTTCCAATTTCCAATGATATCACATTAGATTTTAACACACACGATACAGAAACTACCAACCTACAAGTGGACTACCACTCACTCATTCTTTCCTGTGTTATAAAGCCAGAAAAATTGATAAAAAGTTGATTTGAGTGGAATAAGTAATGAAAGTTGTAAAGGGTTGTAAATTATTAACTCCATGTGTCAGCATAGCACTAGCAGATGCTTCTGAATGCAATTATCATCCTGGTCTACTGAAGTTTTTTCATCACAACTTGCGTGATTTATGGAAAGAGTCATCACAATTGAAATTGACTATTCAATCATTTCTCTGCTTCACAGTAAGTTTATTTCAATGGTCACTTTACCAATTTGTAAAATAAAAAAATTAAAAAAAATATTGGAAAACTACACCACCAGACAAAGTAACTATTGGTTTCTAAAGCCAGCGTTAGAAATAGAAAAATAATGTGGTAATCCGCGGGTACCTAGGTAGAAATTTTGGTAATCCGCCCCAAATATTTTAGTCTTCCTGCGGATTACCAATTAAACATTTTGTAATCCGCACAAATTTTGTCATCTGTAATTTTTATTGTTTCAGTTATCGACCTTACATTTAGATGTTCAAATTAATGAATTATAGAGAAACCAACTTACCATAAGGCCAGAGAGAAATATAAAATCCTTTCTGGGCACTAAAGGTCCTCATGTTAACAAATGTGTAAATGGGCACCCATCATGTGTAGAACAAAGTCCCTATGACAGTCTCCTTCAACCATTGAACACAAAAGAGCAAAACACCGGGAACCATCCAAAAAAAAAACGTACAAGAACCATCCAAAGTGCCACTTTGAACATCATGAGTTTGACATTTTGGATGGAAATGGCACTGTTTTGCTATTTTGTTTTGTTTTTGTACACAAAGGAGCCCAAAACACCAGAAACATCAGAAAAATCACCGACCATCCAAAGTGACAACTTTTCTTTAAAAAATAATTTTTGACCATTTGAACCAAAAACTGTTGAAATCGGGATCCAGGTATTTTCATCATCATTGACACACAAAGGAGGCTAAAAACACTGTGAACAATTAAGGAAACCATCCAAAGTGTGTAATTTTAATTTTAAGAAAACATAATTTGGACCATTTGGGACAGAAATGGCTAATTTGGTTTCAGGCAATTGCTCAACAACCATTGCTATACAAAGGAGGCCAAAACACCAGGGAACCATCCAGAACCATCTGAGACCATCCAAAGTGTCCACTTTCTTAAAAGTCTTTATTTTGACTAAATTTTGAACCAAAAACAACGAATTGGTTTCCAGGAATTCTCATCAACCATTGAAACACAAGACCCAAAAACACTGGGAACCCATCCAGAACTATCAGGAACCATCCAAAAAGTATCCACTTTTCTTGAAACATCAATGTTTTTGATCATCTTGAACCAAAATAGCCATTTGGGTTCCACACATTTGCTAACAAAAACTATTGATACACAAAGGAAAAGAAAACACTGGGAACCATCCAGAAAACAATCTGGGAACCAACCCAAAGTGTTATTATTTTCAAAATAATTTTGATCATTGTGGACCAACAGCCAATTTGGGGTCAGGCAATACTTAATAGACATTGAAATACAAAGGAACCAAAAACCCCTGGAACCGCCAGAAACCATCGGGGAACATCCGAAGTGTCCACTTTTCTTTAAAAATTATTATTTTGACATTTTAAACCAAAATAGACGATTTGGGTTTCAGCAATGTTCCCAACCATTGAATACACAAATGATCCAAAAAACACAGAAGCATCCAGAAAAACATCTGGGAAACCATCCAGGGAACCATCCGGGAACCATCCAAGTGTCAACTTTGGCAATAAATTGTTATTTTGACAATTTGCTATTTTGACTACCAAAAATAGCCGATTTTGGGTGCAGGAAATGCTCATCAACTATTGAAACACAAAGTGCCAAACACCGGGAACCATCCAGAAATCACCAAAAATGCTCCCCTCCGATCCCCTCCCCACCCATATCTCCACATTTCCCGAACTCTCTCAACCAAGCATCCCTGATTTTGAAAAATATACACGTTGAAACTTGATCAGTAATTTATATTATGTACCTTAACATTACAACAATGGGCTCCTAATTGACTTGCACTACTTGAAAAGACCAACCATGTTGAGTTCAAGTCTTGTGGTTTACCGCCCGACCCTCCAAAGTCCGACTTTAAGAAATTTCAGGTGAAAAGTGCTGTCGGAAAAGCCATTTTTTAAAAAGCAATTTCTAAATGAAGTTTGCTTATATAGTAAGGTAATTTGTGTAAGAAAAAATCTCAGAATACTGGGAAAAAATCTTGAATCTTAAGGAAAACACAAATAAGAATTTCATGAAAAATAATGAATATTTGGGATTCTTGGCATTTACGGGCGGGCGGCGGCAACAGGGAAAACTAAAAATTCATTGTGAAGAGCCTAAGCCTTGTGATTTGTATGGACCAATTGCTGGGGCAACGAATCCTATTATGTAGCACTTCTGCAGCGAATTGCTACACAAAATAAAGTAATTGTACATGTTTAAATAATATGATGAGAGATGATCCTCTAAATTAAATAATTATTACCAATGTATTAGGTCATACCTGAAGTGAATAAGGTGAATGCACCATCATTATGTAATAAGATAATTAAGATGACGATTTAGAATTTAATGTCATGCACGACAGAAAAATCAAAGCACGCTTTTCCACAGGGTCAATTGCAATAGCAGGCAAGTTCAAAACTTTTTTTTGTGTGTGTGTGTGTGTCCAATAAAACCTACAAAACATTCTCAGTAGGTGTTCTAAAACCGATCAAGTGCAATCTGAATGAAATTTGTATCCTCAAAAAATATCCCCCGTCCCTGTAAGACATTATAACATGTGCGGGTGCATTGGAGAATTGACAAAATAATGTACTAAACAAAAATATCTGGATATGTAGTTCCTTTTTCCTTTTACCACAAAGTTGATATCAGTATTAAGCAGTGATAGAGCCATTTCCCAAAATATGTTTAACAGTTGGAGGCTTTTACTTTTACATTTATAAATTATAAAAAATCGATTATAAGTTTACCTTCTGGTTCATCAGATATCAATCCCTCAATATTGATAGGTGGAACTATGAGTTGACCCAGGCTCTTGGATTCTCCATTTTCTGGTGTTAATTTGGATAATTGCACATTATCATCCCCATCGTCCTGTGGATAACTCTTGCTGTTGCCATTGATGTCTGCATCGAATGACTGCCTCGGACTCGGTGGTGGGGGTGAAACCATTTCTGATTGGAGGTAGAACATTCCCATTTTGGGCTGGAGGTTGAGGGGCATAGAGTGGAGAAGCACTAGCAGCCCGAGGGCTTCTTACACTTTGCACAGGTTTTCTAGGCGAATACCTTTTGCTGGAAAGTTGAATAAATATCACAAGAAAATATCACAATCTTTATGCATTCCTTCCAAGTTAGAAAAGCAAGGTAAGAATTAACATTAGGATATCTAAAATTTGCTACCCCTGGGAAGCATGACCCTGGGGTGGGGTGGCGGACTATGTAGTAGGTCAAAGGTGCTGTCTCAATAATATTACTCATTGACAGGTCAGGAACTATGCATGAAACATAGCATTATAACGCATACCATAATAATGTTAAGGATGTTGAATCTGAAGACCAGGGGATCAACCCTTAATATTACAGGGTTCAAATGACACAAAACACTTGGTGAAATAATACTTTCAACATTTATTGGTCATGTATTTTGTATGTCTTGGCGTAATTACTACAGATTCATTTTGTAACCAATAAACCCATCAACTACGACTTACGTGATTTGAAAGTAATATTTTGCTAATAGGATGGAAAAGGTTCACTAATAATTAAATGAACGCTAGGGCCCAACTGTGTCACTTTGTTGTGTCCGTCAGTTTTTTTTTTTTTGGGGGGGCAGGGGGGTAAGTAGGAGTAAAATCCTGCGGTCATAGCCATACAATTGCAATGAAACAAACGTCAAATACTCCTGGAAGAAATAATTAAAACTTGACATAAGCATATATCTATGCTTCATTAGAATAAACCTACAGTTAACGCAAATTTGAACACACAAACAACACAACCACACCTATATGTACAGTCCTTCACATCACACAACACACATAACAAATTCTTTGTCATTATCTTATTCAGTTTTTTGTTAATCATTTACACATCAATATTAACGATTGGACGATTGTGTAAGTTTCAAATGGTACCATGCATTCACATTGTGAATGTTTATTAGTAAATAACATTCCTTGGGATCCTAAGGACCACTGCAGTGTCCTAAGTTCAAGCACGTGAACTGGATGTTTTCAATTATCACACCTATATTCCGTTCCAGCAAACTGAACCTGTTAAGAAATAATCCTGTAAGCAGGGTGGATGAGGGCAAGAGAGCTCTGTGATAGCAGTCTAGCTGCCCTGTTTAGAATTACTTCAACCTGGAGTCTGTATCTCACATGTTAAAGTATATGGGGATGGTCATCCAGTGGTCATTTTTCATGAGAATCCATTCGAACATAGTTGTATTTTTATGAAAATCCTTAGACACGGCGTCCACTCCCAAAAAAAATGCCTCAAACATTGTGAAAAAAAATAAAATTTGGAACAAGGAGTATATATTTGAAGCAAAATCCTTAGAATTGGTACCTTTTTCTACCAATGACCCTAGACATGGCTATAGGGTGCGACTCATCACAGCTAAAACCCCCGACCAAATCAAATCCACGAATCCACCCCCCCCCACCCCGACACAGGACCACTTGTACGGAATGGATGAATCGATCAATTAAATATTAGAATCTTAGAAAGAAGGACTTTCTCAATGCTTACATGCATAGCATTGAGATTGTTTTATCACACAAAAATGCCATTTGTATGTAAGTAGAGGTCAAGCCTGGGGTCCATTGCCACAGAGTAAAGTATTAGTTGCATATCACTAGGCAGCCAGTAATGGAAATCCCATTATGACAAAATATGACATAGATGTGGAATGTGATCTCTTATGCCTTGTGATTAATTCTTAAAAAACATTGTTCTCAACAGCAAAGTCACTGAGTCCTCTGTCCATATGATCCATCAATGTGAAAATGAAAAAAAAAAAAACAGAACACAGAAGACTAAAAGCTTAAAAATAAGGTAAGTTCAAACTGATTACATAATAATTTTTAGGTTAACTAAAGTAGCACAGGCATTTCTCTCAATAGATCGTCTCTGGACCTTGGAAGAACGTACAAAATATGAAACTAGAAAACATGTTATTAGGAGCTTACCATAGGAGGCTAAAGACTTTAGCATAATTTGTGTGATTGCCACAACTTTTTATATGTGTTACATTTAGCCTATATATACATATGAATATCACGACACTCGTATAATTAATATTAAAGCCACACCAAATATCACACACCAGTAACAAGAGGGGTTTTATTATTAACATGTTCTGTTTACCATCAGAGGCTGATCGGGGCTTATCTCTAAGATGAGGGCTAATATATAATATAGAAGCTTTACAACAATGGCAAAAATATAAATTGTGAAAAAATCTTGAGGGTTTACTTTTTTCCAACATGTTACCGTGTTACCGCTTTAAGCTAGATATTGCAAGCAACCAATATGGGGTAATGGCGCAGTCATTCACCAGTCAGATGAATATGATTGGCCATAGGATCCAAGGAAATATTCTTTATTTGATTACATACATCTCACAAGTAACACATTTCCCACTATAAATACTAAAAATATGAAAGGTGAACTCCCTAGGGCTAGTGTACCAAGATAGTGCCGTCCTGTTCGTGTTGATAATCATATTTATTCATAATTGCTCTCTATTTCTTTGACCCATTCGGTCCACAAAATGACCAAAGGACATTTTGTCTGCCATTAACCCGACCATACCTGCCATAATTCCGTAGTTATCAGAACCATGCCAAAAACTCTACTTCACGTGCAAAGTTACGATCATTAAAACCCTTCATAAGTCCTCATTTCTTGCGATTCAGACTTCCATTTTGGCACAGAAAAGTCACAAACCTCCCCTGTTCCCAAATCTAGGTCCAAATTCAATGCACACCGATTATGTTTCCGTAAAACCACTTTAGAATAATTGTTGTTTATGGACGCAATTTTGTTGTTAGCTAGCGTGTTCCCGATTCCGTTGCATTCGTTTCAGGTATTTCCCTAAAATTCACACTATCTGCGGTGCTATGCTCCTTATTTCGAGATGTATGTCCCGTTTCAAGTATATTTAAGCTCTAAAAATTACCTTTATCGCAAATTTCATAACTTTCATATATGTTTAAAAACCATTTATTAAAAATCAATTTTTTAAATATGGTAATTTGATAAAACAGGCAGGGCTTTTTTCAAAGGACTAGGACAAGTTTTCCCAATCCTCAGATTAACCCTATGAGGTTAAAGTATCCGATTCCCATTGGTAAAACCCACCCTCTCACTGCCACGCCTGTGGTCCGCGCACTGTCATGCCTAGAAAACTTTTAATACAACTTCTTAAAACTTTTTGAGAATCAACTCTGGGTATAACCTAAAGGCGTGGCAGTTCTTGAGACTGTGCCGTCACGTTGAAGTTCAGAATATTTTGAGTTTGTTCAGTCCATATAAGGTGAGCAGGGGGGGTAGGTCATTGCAACCCAACATCACAGCAATTCAAAACGGCTCAACTTCGGTTGCTATCCTGTTTAAAGACTTAACGTTAGGAGGGCGCTCTTTTACGCATATCGAACGGTTACACACAGACGTGACTAAAAAACTAGGTCTGGTCACGAATTTAAATCTAATGACCGTTATTGGAAATTACACTATTTGCAGTGGGTTGATCCACTAACCCCGACGGATTTTTGAAAGCCAATAATTTTTTCTTATTTATCATGATATTACTAAGATCTTGTTAACAAAGTTTAAGAGATATTTTTTTAAAATGTCAACTCTGGGACTGAGACTGCCATAGTAAAAAATCACGTAGTAGTTCCCCAAATTAACGTTTGGAAATACCAATGCCCCAATCGACAGATCGGGTCTACCCCCCCCCCCTAAGGTGAGTACAACTGAGACCTTAGGCGTAGGGGCGAGGGATTGATTGACAAGGCAGAGTGTACCACCGTGATCCTTGTAGCAGGACACCCTCCTTTATTGGGGCAACCCATTTTGAGGTCCTGTCCGTGAAAAGACCCGGCCGCTTTGGAGGCTTACACCCCTCTTTGTACCCATGAGCTACCGCGGGACTCGACCGGATGGGGTGGAGTACCACGCTTCGGAGGCTTAACATCCCCTTGTAGCATTTCACTTCTCTCGCCAAGTTCTCTCAATAGCCCGCCCCTCATTCAAACCCAGATGGCTTTCTGATAAAGCACCAAATCTTGTCATATCTTTTTCCTCCTTTTTATAACCCTTTTAATATTACAAAAGTCTTTTATAATTCAATTGATTGCGTAAAGTCATGTTTTATATTGTTTTTTGAAACCGCTACGGAATGTTTGGACGAGCAACTCTCACACCGTGTTTATGCTCGCCCCTCCCCGTATGCACAATCAAGTTGTTCTTATGTAGATTATTTTGTGCTCGCAATCGTAATATGTTTTTCAGGATAAATTCTGAATCTATCTCCAATAATAGCTTGCCAGACAGACAGCAAAGGGTCTTAGGATATTGATATTAGGAGTGTCACGGTAATGAATGAACTTTCCAATTGAGCACTCTTTCAATAAATATGGAATTATTCATCGGCTGACAAGCGTCCGAGACATAGTGCGATCGCTGCATTGTTTTTATCCGTCCGGCGCACACTTACGTGCACGCTCACGTGATCCAAAACAGCTGATTAACAGCTGATGCATGTAAACACAGCAGTTCCATACCAAAACAAAGTATCGTTTTTTTACTGTCGCTGCTGTCAGAACCTTTCCGTGATTTTTGGAATTATCTTTATGGAACAAACTTGTAGAATTATTATTTAAATTCTGGCTCGGAAAAGCCTCGCTTGGCATCTTAATACAAAACAAGTTCCATTTCAGAATTTCAGACTCTTAAAGGAAATAGTCATGATTCCTGAATATTTGTGAAATTTGGTATGGATGGAAAGCTTAAGTAACGTAGATTTCATTTTCACAACGTAAATGAACAAAATATGTCATTCGTCTGTAACTATTTTCAAATTTTATTATTACTTTCATTACTCCCTTCAATATTACGTGTCAGCATAACAAGTCGAGTCAACACGATGTTTTGGTGATCACTTTGACGTCACGAGAGCAAAATTGGGGCGCTTTTGATCAAGAAGCCGTGGCTAAAAATCCGCCGTTTTGCTTCGTATGTCAAAAAAAAGCAAAATTAAAATGCCTCATTTTGTTTAATTTTACATCAAATTGTTTATTTTTTTTGGGAATTTCGTGATGGTATTTTACATATTTTAGAATGTAAGTCAAACTGAGCTTGACAAAAATCTTGACATATTTGTCCTTTAAATGTGTTTTCATTAATCTTGCGTATGACTTTATAATAATTCAATCGGAATGCTTGCCTCGGTTGAGAGATTGGCTTGACATTTCTTTTTGTGTGATCAGTCCTTTGTACAATTTGAAGGAATTAAGAGGTTTCCTCCACCTGAAAGTAAAACATCAGTATTTGAAGATCACGACAACCATAAAACATTTTCTCCTGTGTGCAATGATTTGTTTGTCATTTAATCAGATGATCTAAGTTAATAAAATAAGGTAATAAAGAACAAGAGTGATCTTCCAACTCGTCGTTCGAGCTGACCAGTTGGCGTTGCAATCTATACGCAATCTACTTGCCATAGACATCACAATTCGTCAGCCATCTCCTTCCAAAGTCCACGGTTTGTATTCTTGTTTTCTTGAGTCAGCTATATATTATTACGACTATTAGATAAAATCAAGGGTGATTCTAACAAATTTATATGCTCGCTAACAAAGGTTTTAAAACATGCTTTTCTTAGATTATAAATTCCCTCGGCTTAACGTAACTTCAAATATTATAATTCGGGGGGTCTTTTTGGGGTATGGCAATTGCAAAGGTTTCACATGTTCCATGAAAAGGAAAGAAAGCCATCTCATTTCTTTTCTGAATATCAGTGATCAAGGGATTCTCCTTTTTTTTTATTTAAATGCAGAGCCAGTGTTACGTCCATGCGTTGAACAGAATCTCAGGTGGTTTTATCACTGCCGAGCTTGAGCTGCCTCATTCATGATTAAATAAACGTTGAGGGTTTCTTCTGTGAGTGCAATATTTTTTACTGTATATTTCATCATTTATTGAAAAAAGAACACATGTGAACAAACCTCATTGTAGATATGTTGCTTGGTAAGGCCGGGACCTAACATCTTTGTGCAGAACCAATATCCATAACTTATGCTGGACGTCATTCCCTTTCACTTTTCCACCATTTTTTAGAAGAATACAAAAGGGGTCTAAGCGACCTAACGCACCACGTAAATGAATAGAGATTGGATTCCGCAGCAAGTTAACTGTAAGTAAATATGTTCTGCACAAAGATATTGGGTCAAAGTCTGCCACAACTTTCTTTCAATGATTTTGGTTCTCTTGTTTTCTTTTTTGTAAAAATTATTAAATATACAGTCAAGGTTAATTGGAATGAACAGTAGAAGCTTAAGTTTATTTCTCATGAAAGAGGACACGTCTATTGCCTTTGTGTCATGAAAAAAAAAGCTCAACTTTTATCGGGGTGTTGATGCAACTGAAGTCTTTTTCACGCATGATAATACAATGGCTCTGTCCTTTCATATAAAAAGTATTTTTGTCAATGATTTTATCCTCTGCATTCCAAGCGA
>JAMKCH010034878.1:0-33229 GCA_023653785.1 Ophioderma brevispina
TTAAAGAAAGAAGAAGGTGACAAACAATCTTGATTGAACCAACATTGTCCCAATTTTTGCAATCGGACTGGTGCTGGATTTTCCTTATAGTAGTGTACTGAATGTTTTTCTGGGGAAAAAAGTAAAATTTGATTTTTTAGGTTTTTTAATTATTTTATGAAATATTGCACAATATTTGTCCCAAAGAGGCGATTTGAGGATTTTGAAAAAAAATACAAATCGCGGTCCCCGGACCACGAGTGTCACTACCATCGCGTTTGTGAATGGGGCCAAAGTCAAAAGATGTCACCAAGGTCACATGAGGGTCACAACATGTCACCCCACCCCTTCTCCCTCTTCCACCAAGTTACTCATCGTAGCCCTTACGGAACTCATACAGCAGGCAATATATTAAGGTTAACATTCTGACCACAGACATACGACTAGAGTAAAATCCTATGTGCCTCCTGCAACTCTTGCAGATGACACACAACAAAACGTGGGGAGGGAAGGTAAATGGGGTGAAAGACTCAAAAGTTGATGGAAATCGTACCAAAACCAGGGTTAATGCTGTGTGCAACCCACCCCTTGTAATAGACAGTACTTCCCCCTATCAGGGTGGGACCTGTGACCCCAAAAAAGTGTGTTTTACTATATTACTCAACACCATCACAATCAGAAAAGAGACATCACTGGGATTAATTCGGAAAACTGGAAATGTACATAGGACTACATATGGTCCAAAGTTTTGGGGATGACTAAAATGATGACCCTTTAGGGACATAAGAATGGCAATATCTCAAGCTAATGGTCTTTTGATGTCTCCAAGCTTACAGTTTGCAACTTCACAACTGAGGCCTATGACCTCTATGTTTATTTTACATAAGATACTGGAATGCAGCGAGAGGAGTTGTGTGTGAGAATGCAATACTACCTTTGACTAGCAAGTTCTTCTTATTTACTGGCAGTTTATTCTTAGATGCCACCTGTTATATGACTGTGATTACAGTTGATGGGAGGCAAATTCCTCAGCACCAGATACCACCAAATTGCATACCAGCTGTGTTGCTTTTTTTACAGATGTTACAACTAACGTGGCAAACATTCCGAATAGCAAACATGATGGCTCTTGAACACCGGAAATCAACATGCAGTACATCTCTTGCAGTGGAATCCATAAATTTTCTCAAGTCTGACATTAAAGGCCTATTAGTGATTTGCTAAATCATAAATAAAAATATCAAAAATCCTATTTTGGCATGTCTGTAACAGGTAATAGGTATCCTAGCCAACATCCCCCAAGTGATACGACCCAACAACTTAAAGGGATGGACAATCGGATATTTTAAGTTGTTACTCTCTGTACAACACATACTTGAATGAAGATTCATAGCATTGAAATGCTGCTGTTTCTTTTCTTTGTTTTTTTTTCCATTTTTTCAGAACTTACAAGAATTCTAGAGCCTTATCCTTCACTTTTAAAGTATTCCCTGTCACTTTTTAAATATTGGTAGTCTTTCCAGGTGGATCACGATAGCTCTGTGGCTGTTGTTTAAAGATAGCTAACTAATGTTGAATTATGTCCTAAATGGGCCCATTGTTGTGCATTCTGTATTTGATAATAAGGTTTGAAAAAAATAGCACAAAGTACAAAACAAAAAAATGCCTTTCTTTTTTTTTTTTTTTTTTTTTTTTTTTTTTTTTTTTTTTTTTTTTAAAATTAAAATAGAGTATTTTTACCTAAACTTGGTTACACTTACGTGCTTGATTCATATCTCAAAATTTTGGGATGGCTTTGTATGACCATTTTCACAGAGCAAAATTAAAACTATTTTTCTAGTTTTATTCAAAGGTAATGCTGATTTGGGTAGATATGTTTTAATGTGTAACATTGAAGTCTTATTTATAATTACAAACATTGATAACATTTGGATCTCAAAAAACACGAGCACCTAACAAAAGACAAATCAACATTATAAGGAAAAAATAGTGAGACTACGTACAAAACTTAACCTTAGCACAAACTAATCAAGGAGAGTTATGGAACAGGGATGTTTTTAAGACCTGCTTTAAAGCAGTCACTAACCATCTACTGGGAGGTCAATTTCCACATACAAGAACACCATTAACATAAAAACAACCTGCCTTTCTTTAGCTAGGACAGAGAGGTGGGTAAGAATCAGAGTGTGAGCAAGGTGGTATCTAAAACACGGCAGACATTGCCCTCTCTGGAACAATTTTTTCTTTTCCAGTAGCCACGAGTTACAGAGAATTCTCCTGCCGTCTATAGAAAATCAACACAATTTATGGGTCTATGAATTACTATCTATCATCACCTTGTCAGTTAATACACAACATAGTTAACTTTTACAATTCCAGTTTATATTTCTTATACAATGATTTTTCAAACTCATCAGTCCTATCAGAGATACTTTAAAAAAATACAATATGTTTACTCTCAAGAGAATATTATGCAGATTATATCACAGCTTGTTAGGTTCACTTTTGTTAAAAATTAATGTCTATGTGAGTCAATACACACACTAGGAATTAAAAATATATTTTCATGAAATTCATATTTTAATATGATTTAAAAAAAAACACATTTAATAGTTCATAAAGATTTACTACATTGCACATCCAAATTTAGGAAATCATTTCGAATTTTTATTGCTGGTAAATATAGCACCAACACGCACATACAAACGGACAGCAAAAAATAATACATTGATCTGTGTTAGTTACCCAAGCCGGCTTGGTTGCTATGCCATAAAAACCAAAAACGAGAACCACCAATATAGTTCCATAAAAGTTTCCATAATAATCCATTGAACTGCTTTTCCAAATAGTTTTTTTGATGGATATAACCGGAGGAGAGGATAGATGACTAGATTGCCCCTCTGAACATTTTTTAAAGTAAGACAGGAAATGGGTGAAAATGCTAAATTAAATAAAACCGAGTCTGTTTATGGGGCAGTCAAATGAAAATTCAAATGAGAGAAAGGGGGTTATGTGAGAGGATTAAAAAATGGGGACGAAAGGGGTATAGAATGGGGAAATGTATATATTTGAAGTGATCTCGAGAGAGGGAAGAGAGCAGAATAAATATACACCACTGAGTAGATGAAAGGTAATATAGAAGAGAGAGGGGAGGAGAGAGCAGAATAATATGGTATACAACATGTCACTTAGTTTCACAAGAATGATCATGAGAAAAATACTGGAATGGAGGTGAAGAACAAAGCAAACACTTTTTTATACATAAATGCTTAGCAAATTGATTGTTTGGGTCTGGGGGAATGTGAGTATCCTGCTAGTGTTGAATAATTAATTTTACTGCAATTTAAACTAACAACCATGAAGAATTCAGTATAGCTTGGGAACTCTTTGATCCCGTAGACCTGCAAAATTGTTTATTTCACAAGAAGATTAGTTATTCGATAAAACGTGTGTACACACTACTCTAACCTAGATACAATGCGAATCACACTAGCAGAAAAAACTTATACAAAGATTGGAACAAGTGTGCCTACTGGAAATATGGCACTTCGTAAGTAAACCCACACAAATACCTCTTAATTTCAACAAAGTGTGCATACACACAATAAAATCTCTAAACAAAACACCTTTCCTTAATCGAGGAGCTGATTTGCGTTGTTGATTGAGCAAATTGTAATGTTTTGTTTGAAATAAGGGAAGTGCGTATACACGATACTTTGCCAGATTTTTTAATCTTTGTTCACACTTCGTCAAAGATATAGATTTTGCTTGTGTGTACGGGGTCTTTGATAAATAAACCTTACAAATCAAAACTTGTGTAGGCTCATTATATGGCATACAATATGTATAAAATCAAAATCTTTGGTGTAAAAATATAGTTTATTGTTCTTTTTTTTCATTAAATGACCATTTCCAAGGCACAGTTCAAATCCTATATTTTATGTGTACAATATATTTACCCTCGTTTTGTTAGGGTACATAAAATGTGATGTTTTTACATCAAAAGTACCGAGCAGTCGTCTACACATAGCACTAGTTTGTAAGTGCCAGCCAAAATGATTAATCAAAGTGATTAACAACCGCTAAAGCCCATTTCTATATAATATGTATACTTCGAGATCAATGGCCTATGTTGCCTGCACGCAGGGGCTTGGCGTTTTGAAAAGTGTGGTATTCGTCTCGCCTGTTACACCCAGCCGCAATCTGATCCCCTCAAGACACAGTCCCCCATCTGTTTGAGCTCTCCTGGCATTTGTAGAGATGTATTTTTGAAACAGAACCTTATGTTCCGTCCGACGTGTGAATCCGTTTGGATGTACGGGTCACAAATACGAAGTTCTTTCAAACTAGCTCACAAAATCCGAGACGTCTTGTTTACCTCGAGATACAACACTATAGAATTGATTAATAAATATCCTGATGACTCCCTGACTCATCTAGATACTAGAGTCATGCTCAAATTAAAGATTTATGACACAACTTTGTATTCGCACTAGCTTTTCATTGTGCCGTCTTATCACTGCATAAATGCAGCAATTCCAAGGTCAGTGCGTGCATGTGTTTTCTGAGGGTGTGAAATTTAAAACTGGCAGTGACGTCAACCGTCTAACTTGAATAAAACAGAGTAAATCTGATCATAATGATCCTTTGTTCAATGGGAGGCTGTCCAATGACAGAAAAGTATCTGCTAGCTCTTTAAAATCATAACTCTGCCATGGACCGTAGCTTAACCTTTCCCTTTAAGGACGGGAATGCTTTCCATGAATTGGCCGCCATTAACTCTCCAGCCAAGTGGCTCTAACCACCAGGATTTGACCAGTGACTTGTGCCCTTCTTGCTACTTTTGTGTGATTAACCCGATGAAACCCATAATTCAAAATTATTTAGACTTAGATCTGGTCCTAACTTTTGTGGTTCATACGGACCCTGAAAGCCTTACTGCCTTTCAAGTAAGATTCAAATTCTAAAACTGGGTAAATCGCATTGATCTTTCTTTTCCTAATGCTCTCTCTATATATAACACCCGATCTTTGGACAGCTACATCATTCAATGCATATGATTCGTATAGTATGTTCTCGTAAAGTCAAGAGTCACTATTTTGCAATCAAGAAGAGAGCAATTTCGTCAAGATACAGCAACCACCAAGTCCACAATCTTCCTAGTTTAAAAGCGGGGCTGGCAAGATAAGAAGCTTGCATCTGGGGAGCAGGTCTGCGCAAACATTTACCCAGTATATCCACCTGTTTAAATAGATCATCTTGTTTTGGGGTATGAATTCTGCTTTGAATTGATACACTCTCTAGTTTATTATGTATCATGTCCTTCATATTGTCGTTTCCTTCCTGGCACCATCAGACGGAGTGGAAAGGTAGAAAGTAGCTGGGGCCGAATATTTTCCTAGAAAAAGACAGAAAGAAAACTTATGATTGGAAACAAAACGAATGGGCAAGGTGGGAATGTAAAGGGGTACATGGAATTAAAGATCAATTTGTATTCAATTTCAGTGAATGGTGACCATTTTGCCTAAATTTTGAGAACTTTACAAGATCGTTTCCCATCAACAAAGAGATTTCAGCAATAGCGATTCATAACAGAAACCATATCCATAACTGAGTTAACGAAGAGAGAAGCATAAGCGGCAAATGTACAATGGATTACTTAATATAGAATGACATAACGCTGGACTCCAGGGGCCAGTTCTCAAATGTGGCATAAACCTGTTGTTTTACTTAACTCCATTCATGCCTACTAGCAGACCTTTTCATGCATACCATTTACAAACACGGTGGCGAATTTGGTCCACTCAGCATGACTAGTAATGCAGATTTCGACGGAGTTGTTGGGAACGACCCCCTGCACTACCAACACATGCAGGCCCTCATTTACAGAATTACATTACAAGTCTCCCTCAAAACTTCTGGGTATTGGCCGTTGTTATTGAGCGTGATGTGCGTAAACAAGGAAGTGTTTTGAGGGCACATGTTGTCCAGTGGATAGAACGCCGCTCTCATCATGACCCAAATGTCCTGGGGTCTAGTCCTGCTGAGGCCATGTGTTGTTGCCTTGGGCAAGGCACTTACCTTGCCTTGCCTTCCTCCCCCCAGGTTTTAAATGGGGAGCTGTTAGGAATATGTCCCTTGAGCACCGCCCAAAAGGTATGAGTATGCTTTGGGCATTGTAAGGCAGTGCTTGACATATTCTAGTGCAGCGGAATAAATGTAAGCGCTTTGATACATTGTGAACGGCGCAGATAAATGTCGACATTATTTTTATTTATTTTAAGTGATTTTTGCTCACTCGATTTGCTATATGACATCAGCGCGAGTTTGAGTGGCCTCAAATCACACAAGACCCCGCCCTTTTGATGTGTTCCGTGCTGCTTTGGCCATCACAGAAAGTATTTTGATGGCAAGTACACTTAATTTAGCAGAATTACCACTGGATCCTTCACTCTCCTTCTCCTAATTCCTTTTCATTCACTCTACCCATTATGAATTTATTGTATCACATTTGTGCAAAAAGTTGAGCACTGTCAATATTTATATATAATATTTTCTATCCCCACTATCCCCCTTTGAGCAAAAAACAATATGGTGCCATTCTTCCAAAAAGTAAACCTTTTTCATAAAATGAAATTTATGGTATTGCAATTTCTTTTATATCATCACATTAACATCCAGCCAAGTCGCCTGTGTGATATTTTTAAACATATTTTCCCACACAACACCCCCTTTTGCATAAATGAACGTCTTTAATATTTTTGGGATAAAAAAAGTGGAGATTAGTACAAAAAACACCATTTGCGCTTTTTTAGTTATATTAAAAGCTTTTGTTTTTGTGTAAATACTGCCTAAACTATTGCATGGACTTTCAATTTTCAAAATTATGTTGAAAAAATAAAACATTTATAGGACTAGACAGTAATTACCAGATAATATTAATATGGACTTTGGTATGTCACACATTTACCAAAAATACATATAGTTTGTTATTACTAGAAAACCACTGTGCTCAGTAATGTTTCATATTTTCATGTTCAACAGCCAGTTTAACTGTACCTTCCACTATACCAACTAACTAGCTTAATAGATCTTTCCTCTTCAAAGTATTGATGTCTAATTACTTACTGTCACACATGTGACCGGCACTCAACCCTTTCTTATTTGAAGCACATAAATTTCTGGTCATAATTGAAGAAGGTAGCAGTGTTAACTTGTAGTATCAGTTAAAATATGATATGATCAGTTTAAACAAGAAAACAAACAACATTTTAATATGACGCATTAAACTTATTTCCATGTGTCTTTTTGAATTTTTGGGGTGCCACGGGTGCCAATTTAAGGCAGACCCTTGCACTATTTCAAAACACGGAAATCTTCATACTAGGAGTAGCCTGTGCTCTTTGCAAGTTACTACTGATGGCATTGTAATGAAAGGTTTGAACTATTTGAGAATGTGAAATACAAAAGATTTTATTAAAACTCAATTTTTTGGTGCACATTACAATGGTCATCAATTTTGAATTATAAGTCATGGCGATGTCACACATGTAACTAGCCATGTCACAACACATGTGACCGTATTAGTGATATAAATTTGTTAATTTACCACATTGTTGTAATGCAAAATACCAATGTCTTTCTGAAATGAAATATAAGAAGATGAGTATTTAAATATTCACAGAATTTTAAATACAGTTGAAGTTGAATTCTAAAAACCCCTTTTGTCTGAGGTCCAACGTGACCGAGCTTTTTTGCCCCTCATGAGCAAATAAAATCCATCTGGCGAAAGTGGAAACGTTATTTTTGGGTATGAATTGGTCTAAAGGTTATTCATTATACATAAAGTGTAATACAATTGGTCATATTGGCAAAACAGCAATTGGGTTTGAAAATCAAATTTCCCATTTTTTCGGTCACAAACGTGACAGAAGAATAGCCCTATTGTGACTTCTGAGTTAAGGCATTTTCATACATACTCTGGTCGGTTTTGGAAAATAAATAGGGGGAATAAAAAAGATAGGTCCAAATTAGGGAGGGGATCAAAAATGTTGGTTATTGTTAAGGATATTTTGCTTCCATTTTCAAACATACTCTTTTATCAAAGTATCATGTAGTTATGTTTAAATGTCCAGTATGGCATTTTCAATTAAATTATCAACTTTTCATTAGAAATTTCTTCAAAACTGCCATGCGTTCTGTCTGCACGAAGCACCTCTTCCTATACCCCCTCCCGCTTACAGAGCACCATGTTAATTTTTGTTTTAAACGGCCACACTCACTAGACATCCTTTTAAATCTTTTAGTCAAGATTCATCACTACTATTTTACCTTTGTGAATGCAATGTAGACTCTCTTTCAACAAGCCGGCCATAACTATTTTTTACCTTCATAAATTTGTTTTTTTTAAAAAAAAAAGTTTTTTGAGGTTTTACTGAATGGGGTATGAAATTAATCCAGGAACTACTTCCCTTATGCTTCATGCAAAACAAACCCCACCTCTCCAATTAAGATTAATATTTTCTTTTTTATTACTGTTGTTTTTTTTTTTTTTTTTTTTTTTTTTTTTTTTTTTTTTTTTTTAAGCACTAAATAACTACTTCAACTGTATAACATTTATCAGTCAGGCTTCCTTGATATTTTACTAGCTCTTAGTGGACTGCTCTTTTTTTTTTTTATTAGTAGCGTCACTGTACCCCACCAAATCCCCCACCAGTCTGCGAGATCCATACACACCATCCACCTCCCCTGCGCAGCTACAAGTTGGGCGAGTTCGGACGCTAACTTTTTTTTCAAAAAAAATAAAATCATCTCTCACATAGGATCAAAGGATAAAGATGGACATGCACGTTAACACATGGAATAACTATTTAACAAAAGGTAATAATGAAACAATTCCTCTATTTAAAGACCATGCCTATCTGTTCAAATAGAGGAAAAATATGTTAATAAACACATTTTTAACACTCTTACTTGTTACATTACACCAAACTGAGGTCTTGGTAGTCTTTGAATAAGAGGTGCATGCAAATGCAAAAGTTTTAAGGAATATACATGTATGCGTTGTTAACCCCAAGCACAGGCTATCACACAGATTTATTTTTTGAGTGGGATACAGACTTTGATAATTGGCCTTTTTTTTTTTTTGTAAAAGTGGACCGAACCCCCCCAAATGGTCCTTTTTATTTTGAACATCTCATCACCAAAAGTGACTTTCTTATCAATGCCCACCTAAATTTTTGGAACCTTTTAATAAAAAAAATCAGCAAAAAAGTGGACCTTTTGTCCTTGGTGGAATTTGGGGGGGGTGCTTCTGCTTTCATTTCATTAATCAGTTTTTTAAAATAGTAAATCATTACTTTAAAATCATGATCCTACAAAGAAAGAAAGAAGTAATGTTGTTCGTTAATTTTTGCGAATTTTCTCAAACCATTACAAGTGCATTTTAGAGTATGTTAGAAAGAGAAAAAAGTCCATCATGTAGACTCACCTGGTTTAAACCTGGGTCTAAAGTTAGACTCCCTGTCAGAATACCAGGCAAAGTGTTTTATACCTTGGGGTCACTTTTAAAACCTATGTGGAAACTTCTTTGTGGAGACCATAGTGACATCCCGTAGTTAATGAATATCATTTATTACTTAGTCCGGGGCAACTCAAATAAAACATATCTTATGTTATTAAAAATGAAATACTGTGTAACAAGTCAATGTCAGGATTTGTTTTATATAAAGCATGAAAACACTTTCAATTAAAAATCCAAAATTAACTTTTTAATATTAAATAATTAAAAAATCATCTTGCTATAGCAGATGAGGACACACAGAGTTTCCAGGTGAAAAAGGGATGCCAGTGTAGCAAAAGGTTAATACCAAATTTACAGTAACTTTTTAATACATTCATTAGTTACTTACTGACACCACTTTGGCCAAAAGGTTTCTTGAGAGGAGGGAAGATGGCTAAAATTCATAATACTCTTTGTGAGCTGTTTCTATTGAGCTGACGGATATTTTGCAGATAAAATTTTATCCGTTTGTTGATAGTGTTGATAATGGTGAATAGCCGATAGTGCAAAGTTTCTATTGAGCAGCGTTTTCCGGAAAAGGGACCGACCGTCATGGTTGTGATTTTACCAACTAACGGTCATATACACAGGCTTTCAACAGCAGTGTGTTGGGGTGTGCTCTCGCTAATTGTGGCGTAATTTTTTTTTGTGGTCATATTTCATTTCTTAGCGATCTAAATTCACTGTATTTATCTGACTCTCCCATTACTGCAATCAATGTGGTTGTCCAAACAAATACTGGAATACATGCTGCAGTATTTTTCAGCAAATATTGATTTTAACAAGGAACACAATAATTAAACTGGTGGGAATGACAGCTGACGAAATCACTACAAGTTCAAATTGATGACCCATGTATTGCCAATTTTTTTCCTCCCCTAATGCATACTCTAAAACCAGAATGGTGTGTTTTCTATTGGTGTTGAATGGTTTTCCTCTGGAATTATCCTTCCAAAAGGATAAATGGCAGTGAAAACTTGTGTCGGTATAAGCAGGTAATAGAAAATTGGGGGCTCAATAGAAACGGCCTTTCTATTGAGCCAATTTAATATAATCCCTTGCCAGAAAATTGGTCTCAATAGAACACAACCATTTGAGGCTGGGACATTTGTTCAAATGGTAAAAAAAGTCACATTGACATAATGCTCAATGATACAAATAACTTGCTATATTATAGAACCTACCACTATGTTTTTCTCTCTAGATCAATGTCAAATGTGTACACAATTTTGTTTTAATTTGATAATCAATTGGCATGAAAAAAGCCGGAGTGTTGTTGCTTGGATATCAGCAAAGCATTTGATAGAGTATGGAACCAGGGTTTCTGGTTAACACCTCCAGTCCTTTGGCTTTTGCCTGGTAAGCTTCTAGCCTTGTTGGCAGACTACCTAGAGATCAATCCTTGAAGGGTCCTGAATTCAAATCTTCCATATACAGGTGTTCCACGAGGCTCCATCCTTGGCCTCTTCTATTCACATTTTTTATTATCCATGGGCATCATCATAGTCTTCAAAACTTCCCTCTGTATGCTGCCTCACCTTAGATTTTCAGTCATCTTAAGAGGATAGAACTGCTGCTGCCTCAAGCCTGAGCAGACTGAAAACCGTGCTTACTTCTTGGCAGTTCTCTTTGACTCATAAAATGTAAGGCGGTCACCAATGCACGATAATGTGACAGTTATTTCTGTAGAAAAAACCTTATATGCAAAATGCAAGACAGGCTATTGCCACTGATGATCACATGGCTGATATCAGTTACATTATTGTAGGCTATTCCAATAATACAAATACAGCCAATACCCTTCTTGAATACTTTATAACTCATGATAGAGTAGGGAACCTTCCTATGTACCAACCTGAGAGAATTTGTGGCTTTGTACCATTACTGGGTCCAAACTAGAATATTCACCTTTCCCGGGCATCAGCACTCTGTTGTACGCTGTGAGGTCTCTCCTAGTGACAATGAACGTGCCCTGCAGTACATCTCCTTTTCCATGATGCCTTCATGTGCCTGTGGAATCCAGATTATTTTATAATAGCAGCATTTGCAGTACATCTTTTTACTTTGATGCTGCTCCGAAAAGAGCAAGTAATGGTTATGCCCTAATCTTGAGAAATGGTTGTTGTTTTGGTGAAGTGACCTTGTCTTCTTGTCTGGAATCTAGTACAATGGTGGTCATAAGAGAAGGGGGAATAGACCAAAGAAGAAGAGGAGAAATGCGGGTGGCAATTGTGATAGTAGTGGCCACTGAGTTTGTATAATTCAATTAAAACAACCCTAGCAATACAAGAAAACAAACGATACTGTGTGTCTTGTGGGGACCTTTTTTTACACGCAAGAAATAATATATTGTTTTAATTGTTTTTTTGCTTAACTGTGTTAATGAGCCACTTCTTAGAAATTTGTATTAACTGTATTTGGAGTGACTCTCTTTACAGAATAAATGGCATACTAATATATATTTCATTCACATTTTTGTAACAAAAATTTAGTTCCCAGCTAGATCCCTTTTAGAAGGGTTATATTGATGGAATTGCTTTCATTGTGCAAAAATCAAGGCTTTAGGGACCCCAAAAAACCCTAAGATGCATCTTAGGCCGACTCATTACACCTATACAGTCACTTGCTGTATACCCATCTTTTTTGAGTCCAAGTTTGAGAAACCCAGCCCTGGTTATGAAGTCTCTCCATTGTCCACATTTAACTTATTTAAATCTTTTATTTTTTTTTTTTCAGTTGTCCATCTTTTCGGCCCCAGCTGCTCCCAATATCTTGCAGTATTTTTTCTGGCAACTGCCCTTTAAGGACATGTGATACTTGATAAATAATTTGAGTAAACAACCTGAGTAAATAAATTACAGGGATTGACGGTACAATACATTTACATTCACATGACATATCACTGCTTCAAGGAAGTGGTAGCTTTAGTTTCAGATAATAACCAATCGATAACTGTTTTTTTTAATTCTAACTACAGTGTACATAACTCATTCAATATCACTCTTTGGGCTAGACTTTGTCTAAATCAATTACAAGTATTTCCTCCTTCCCAGCTTGAAATAAGCAGGGGCTGGGGGAAATTACAACCTGCTAAAAGGCAATGCCCCTGGATTCAGAAACAAAACCTGCACATCCTTATAGACCAAGGGGCATAAATGTTAAAAACAAAAAAATTGCTCCTGGATTGGAAAATCCTTTTCAAGCCATGCAATTGAAACAGTCAATTGAAAAAAAGTTGAAAACTTATATGTGGTTTATTTTTGCGAGCGAGAGAATAATTAAAATAAATAATCATATCGATGGAGGGTTACAAACGGAAGGACGTAACTCACTTTTTTTTGTGTTTTGAGGTTTTGGTACCAAAAACAATCTGTAACACCTACAGATTCTGAAAACCTAAGCCTTAACTCAAGTCTACTTCGAATTGCCTATAAAGCAAAATAACACTTCACCACATCCCAATGGTGCACACTTTGTTTACTAACAGAAAGCCTAACTCTGAGTTACCGACCTTCTGATGTAACTGTATTGTTGCCAAACAATGAGTTTGAGGGCTTCATAGCTTGCACAATTGCCAGAATTGCAACAGCTTTTTTAGCTCCCTATCCCACATATACAATTGATGATTTCTGTGTAAAACATTTCCAAGGGATGACATGCTTAGCATGTGATTGAATAATGTTGGTCCATCATAGGCATGATGTGAAGATGTAACCACAGATTAAAAACCTTTTCAGTTACCGTCAGAACGACGTAACTCAGCACTTAAAAGAATATTAAAGAATTTCTTTAATTCTGCTGTTCATAATTAAAAATTGTTTTCTTTGTTTACTAAGTTTATATAATGTTTGCATACAGTACCATATATGAGCTTATGAGATGTTTACATTTTAGTAATGAATATATTTGCTTAGTAGAAATAATAAACATCACCTTTCTCAAAAGCAGTATTTTTGAGGTAAGGCTTCTGATTGTCAACCCTCGATTATGCAGTTCCATGGTAATTGTTCAGTACCTTTAGATGTTCTGGTGTCCACAATCTCTCAAGCTCTTTTCTTTCCCATCATGGGCGCTGCCGGGTGTTCGTGGCACTGCCTTCGCCGTGTTGGGTACTCTCTGCCATCAACTCCTACGTATCATTGGAAATTGACTACTATCAAGTCCTGTGTCGGGGTCATAGAGAGCACAAACGAGATTCCCATAGGACCTAGTGAATACAAGTTTGAATGTACATTAGCTGGGGTTAATTTGGAACACAGCCGGGGGTTGTGATTAAAAAGGCCTATCATCAGCTTTGACTGAGATTTTGGTGGGCATGGAGTCAGTGGCATTGAGAACATAACAAAATCCATATTATAAAAAAGTCTACAACCAGTAACTACCACTTTATAGGTCATTTTGCCAGACTTTTTTTTTTGAAAAAGCCAATCACTTTACATTTAAGAGTTCAGTTATCCACTTCAGATGAATAATAGAAACTTTGGTCAATCAACACCAAGTTGGTAAATATAATATTTGCATTCAACTCTAGTTTTCGAACTGACACATGTCCATTTCACTACCAATGAAACAAGGCGAACTCTGATTTAAACGCAATGCGTAAATATGGGTCCACCGTAATGTCGCGATCACTAACATGCGATAAAGCAACAACACCCCATCCCCACAACACCACCCCAACAACCCTCCACAACACCCCACACCCCACCCATCCCCCTCCCTGACACCCCCACCGTCCCTCCCCTCCCTGACAATCCCAACCCTACCCCTCCCCAAGACACCCCACCCCTCCCCCTCCTACCCCCTCCACCACCCCCGGAACATTAATTAATTAGCTCCTTGCATATTTATTTGCCTTAAAGTACGCCCACAATCTAATCAGTTTGAGAACTCTTTGCTTCAACCCACTTCCTTCACCCAAGTTACAACATTATGTTATGCCTACTGAACTCGATACTTGCCCTGCTGGAAAATTTCTTAATTAAGCAAATTAGATACTCTTAATGCATATTTAATCAGATCAGATATCTAATCAAGATCGAGAAACCACCCCAACACTCATCAACCACCCGCTCTTTTTCCACCAAGGTATCCATCATTGTAGACCTTATGGAACTCCAGAACACTTGTACCAATATGCCATAATGTTTACATTTTCTGTGCAATATTGACTTTTTTTCCTTGACCTTTGTTCCCTACCCCCTGACAGACCCTGGAGGTCCCTGGGGGACTGAATTACAATTGTAGTAGGGGGTTTCCCCTCTTACAATATACCCAGGTTTGGTTTACTCATGTCTCCAAAAAAAGATATTGCCCAAAATGTTCCCAGGGTTAACATTTTAATCACGGACATACATACGGCCGGGACATACAGACGGACATACATACGGAAGGAGCCCATTTTATAGTCAGCCAAATTTGTTCGGTGAGGCAAATAAAATCACTCACAGAAAACAAATACTTTAAAACTTCTGTGTTATGTGCTAACAAATGAGAAAAGTGTCATGCCCTTTTTACCTGCAGTAATCGCAACGCATGTCCTCTCCCCATGAAAGAAAGAACTGGCCAGATACGAAAAGGCATCTTGAAAATCATGCTCAGCTTTCTGACATGCCAGGGTTCTCATTCAAGTCATTTCTGATGAGAAGGTCAAGCTTGATCTAGGAATGTGTAGGTTGCGACTTCTAAAGAGAAGAATTGACACTCCACCACCAGTGGTACCGTGTTGTGAGGACTGCATCAAGGAGCTAGCTGACGAGAGGGATGAGGAAAACTGTCTACATGTAAAGATTAAATGATATCAACCATCATTAAATAATATGAACATTTGGAAATTAAGACAGCTGTTAATGGATACTATAGAACATGTGGTATCATTCCTTTAAGAGGCTATAGATGAAAACTGGGGGGAAATAAACTGCCTCCCAGGTGACGAACGGTACCATATGAGGCCACAGTTGTGGAGTAACCTCTGAGCTCCTCCCTACCGCTGCCTTATACCGTGATATCTGATTCTCATAGAGCTGGAATATAAACCAAGAGGGGGATCGCGCGTATGTGGGAGGAATAGCCAAGCCCGTAAAACCGTTTCTCTCACAAACAGCGCGCCGTGGTTGATGCTGCGTAAGCACGCGCAAGTCGTCACTGTTGAGGCGAAAGCACACGATTATAAAAATCGTGCGTTCACGCGTTATGTTATCGTGTTGCATTTCCCCAGTGTGCCATTGTCTGATCGCCGATTTCTGCAATAATTATGCGAAAACCAAACGCTGCAATGGAAACAGATCTAAAAAAGATTCCTGCCATTTAATGCACAAAAAGTCTAACGATGACCCCTGTTAATTTGCTTCTTAGGAGAAAAGAGATATTTGAGGTCGAGTGATAGCATGTGGCATAGGTTATGTGTTTCACTCGCTGGGTGGAAGAACGTAAAATAACGGGTCTTCATAATATGCATTAAGGGATTTCCAAAATACGACGATACGTCAACCAATATGGTGGTGCCTCTAAACTATGATAATGAAGTGCGTATGCTCATTATTAATATTTTGGGAACCTAGATTTTGGTTTAGCCGGTTTGGGAGAATCTGCGGGTCTGGGTTATATGTACGTGTTGGTTTTCCTCATGTGCAGTGGGAAATCACAGCAATTAGACTTACATGAGCAGTCAACTGCCTTTGCGCTACCGGCCCGGGCAAGACCAAGTTCTTGAGTTAGTATAAGTGCCCCACAAGCCGGGGATCGAGGGGAAAATGGTTTGCAAACAAGCTGTATAGTGATAAAATCTTAAAAAAAAAATTTAACCAAGGACCGCTTTTTAAAAATGTAACGCCCCTATTTTGGCAATTTGGCGTCTCTCCCTAACGACCCTATTTGGCATGTCCTTGTCAACCAAAGACCCCTGGGTTTGGAAGCTTCAGCCTTACACCCATAGCCATTTTAGAGATGTGAGGCCCCCGGGGGCTAGCACTTGCTAGCATTTCGTATTGCAGTTAGGGGGGGTCGAAATATTAATTGCGCCACGACAACTGCAGACGGTAGGCTTAATCAAATGGCGATTTCTAATGACCAAGGGATAAGGTGCCACAACCTTTGAAGTTGCACAACCATTGTTCTCTTTACAAGTGGCACATGAAGGTTTGCCAGGCTGCAGAGAGGTTTATCAGCTGTTGGTAGGGAAATTAACTTTCTTTGGTTCATCAGCATTCTCTGAAGTTGTTACTATAGGCCTTGATATACAAGTAGATGTCTTGCGCCTTAAGGACTGTGACTTGAGGTCGAGCCTTATAACAGTTATTATAAAAAAAACAGAACGGAGTGCATTGTACATATAAAAAAATATCCAGTGGCGGACTGCCAGCAGGGGGAAGGGGGAAATTTCACCCAAATTTTTTTCTTTCCAGTTTTACCCACATGATAGAAGAAGAATGACAGATTTTGGCAAAAATCAGTGATTTGGGGCCAAAATTTGTTTTAAAACCCCAAGTACTTTTGTTATTTTATGTGGACCTTGGATGGTCCCAATGACTTGAAAGACCTTCAAACTTTCCAGCACTGAGAATGTTGATCATACCCACCCCGTTTCATGACCATACAAACATTGCAAAGATTTGCCATTGATGACCCCCAGATGACCCAGAAAGAAATGAACTTGAAAAAAAGTAGCTTCAAATGTGGATTACAACACATAGAGGGGAGCCATGCGCGTAGGTTCAAACATCATCGTTTCATGTCGACTACTACAGTAAACTTTTGACACATTTGGTAGTATTATGGACCTTGGTAAAATGGCTCTAAATTTAAAAAAAGGTAAATTTCCAGTATACAAAGGTCAAAATCAGATGTAGCTCCATTTTGGAAAAATGAAAAAATTGTTTAATTAGCGTAAGTGTTCAAAACAAGCGAATGTTATTTATTGTACACGACACATAAAATATGGCCCCGCCAAATGTCGCGATAAACTAAAATGCGATTAAATGCACAACAACCACCCCACCATCCCAACAACCCGCAACACAACAACAACCCCCGGAAGAATCCCCACCCAATCACCCCCCCAACACCCCACAACACCCCCACACCCCGCCCCTTCATAACCCTCAACACAAAAACCACCGCCAATACCACCCCAATACCCACATAACCGCTCCCCTTCCAACACCCGGCACACACCACTCCTCACCAACACCCTCCCCAACACCCTCCAACATCCTGACAAACATCCTACCCCCTCCCCAAACACCACCAAAACACACACAAACAGCCTGCAACCACAACACCCCTCCCAAACAACCTGCAACCCCCAACTCCACAACACTCGCGCACTTACCCAACCCCCTTCCCCTCCCCAACACCATCACCCCCTCCCCTATGGCATAGTAGTCTCGTGTAGCGAAGGGAATTTTGCCTATAGGATGTACGTTTCAGAGAATTTACAGACAGGTACACATTAATTAGCTCATTGCATACCTAAACCGTATATATCACATACTTTCAACTAATGCAAAAAAGATGTGGGCCATGATAGGCTTTAGCAGTGCAGAATTTTGAGTATCAGATTGTACCGTTCTGCAGGACAATAGGGAATCGTGTGTTGTAGGATCTGCAAGCCACAGTTATGTGCAGATTTAGGTCCGCAGCAACATAAGCAATATCAAATTACATTGACCTTCTTTGACCTTTATCTGGTAAGTAAACAGTTATCATCTTATGTGACAAAGATAGGTCATGCAAGCAAACAATCCAATTGCCAGTGACCTTCTTTGACCTTTTTAGGTTAAGTGAAACATTTAACATACAAAAGTTACTTTTTGGGAGTCCTCTTTCCGCAAGCAATAATATGAAGTATTTAAATATAATCAGAGTAACTTTCAATGTGACCCCTGTACAACTGAGATGACCTCTACTTTTTTTAGGTTTTCTCTTAACTCCAAAACCAATAGTCATCAGTGGTACCAAACTATACATTTTTGGAATATCCTTATGATGAGAGGACAATATGAACAATGTTTCAACATGTTTGAGTTAGTTAAAAGTTTGACCAATGGTGTAACTTAAATTGCCATAATTGAAAAAAAGTGACACCACATTTGAGACCACTAAGACCTTGCATTGATATTGAGGGTCCATACTAATCCAAGGTGTCAAAAACCTAGAGGTAGTTCGGGGGGGCGGAATGAACTCTTAAAGAAGGACCCCCTGATTGTTTAGGTTATAGTGATGGAGAAAAACGCAGCACCCATAACAAAATATTAAAAGAAAAACAGATATGTAATAAAATGCAGATTTGAACAAGAGAATGAGGTAGGGAGAGAAGAAGGCAGAAGAAAAAGAAAAGGACAGGGGGGAAGAAAAGGGGAGGAGGGGAAACAAAGAGGGAACAGGAAAAAAGGAAAAAAAATAAAAAAAATAAAAAAAATAAAAAAAATAAAAAAAATAAAAAAAATTTTTTATTACTTATTTTATGAAAAATATAAACCACCCCTGTGAAAATAATTCTGATCCTGCTCTAAGGTTTCGTGGACAACAACAGGTGTAGCGATTTGACCTGGGATGACCCCGAAAAACCTAAAAGACATTCAACACTCTGGCACTTAACTGTTGACCACACCCACGAAGTTTATCATCCTACCACAAGGACCAAGGTTTAACCATTTTGACCACTGAATGGGACCCATTGCCACATGGACCAAGCATTAAACTCATCCATCACGCCATTGAGGATATCTATGATGCAAAGATGGATACACCACACTTGCTTTTCTCGAATCAAAAGATATCACCTGACAAAAGGTTCATATTATAGCAATTTTGTACTAAAACTTCTCTCACCCGAAGACCCTCTGGTTTTAAAGTTTATGTCACCAAATTTCCTTATTTTGAAAGTCAGTCATTTAGACAATAGACAGTAACAGAATTTTGATAAACATGTTAAGGCATGGTATCGTGAATAAGGTCACCCTGTGGACACACTGGGAAAGGTATCTGTAGAGTTTATAACTATGGGCCATAACGATTGAAGGAATGGATGCGAAGGCAACAAAAGAAGTGACAAAGGATTGTTAATGGTTCCTACATGTTGTCACATTCTTTGCATAGGACTACCAGGGAAGGGACTAGAGTCTTCAAAACATGAAGTTCTATAGACTCTTTTAATTCTTAGAACTTCGAATAATTTAAAGAGGCTTTAATAATTTATAATTACACATTCACACAGAAAGGACCCTAACACAACATTTAACACACACCACACACACCAGCAAACACACACCCAATACGTAAACAAGCACAATATGGCCGGATTCAGAATTCAAGAATTCAAATTTTAATCTATTTATTTTAGTTTTAATAGAGTGATAAGTTTATAATACCATTCACGAAAGTGTATTTTGGGGTGTTGACTACATATGCGAGTTGGCAAATAGGAGGTAAATAACGTTTCCATGTCATATAATTAAGCAAATAAACATGACGTGTAGAAAAGTATCAATTTCGCTGGGACTGTCAGCAGGGGTCAGGCCATTCTTACATTTTATTTTTTATTTTTGAATATACTTGGTAGTTATCACATAGGTTCACACAGCATACACAATTAAGTCTGACTGGCATTTTGGGCATACATAGATTGAAAAAACCTGTGTATCTAAAAAAGTATAAGCATACATAGGAAAATTAGTTGGAAACTTGGCATATTTATTGCAATTTATCCAAGGACTAAATGAAAATGACCTAAACATGTCAGCAACATTAATAACAAAACAAAAGTGTGGCTTCTTGAAAGCATACGGTATTGATAAAGGGCAATGAGTACAAAAGGTACATATGTGCCAAGGTTCCAAACTTCTTTTTCTAGCCCATTTCATAGTTCAAGGTCATCCTGAGAGTTAAATTTTGCCAATGCTCAGATGTGTTGAAACTGGTGACAAGATGTTTCGTATTGATCTCATAGGATCAAAAAAGTTTTTTTTATAGTTCGATGTGGACATGTTTTTGGCTATTATACATAGCAAAAATGTAGCAAAGGTTTTCTACATGGTCTATGGGGTCACCAAAACTTTTGGTGGAAGTGCAATGGTATATCCAAATGTATTAAAATGCATTTGTGTTTAAGTATGACAGAGGGAGTCTTGAACCACTCAACAATTGTACGGAGACTACACAAAGGGAAAACAACCATGATACGGCTATACTGCTTAACTAAAGTTTGGTTCATGGTCAAATAGATACTTATCTAATCCTTAGACGGAGACGAACCTGTTAGAGTACTTAAAACACATTTGACTTGATTTTAAATTACCATTGAAGAATGGGGCAGCAGTCCCAAAAATTTGAACTCCATCATTTTCTGAGAGTCTGAGCCTTATTGAAACTCAAACAGCAACAAAATAATTGTAGCCTGAAAATCCTATGGGAAATATAAACAACACTTATAGTGCTTTGGGTATTGCTTAAGGGTTTTCTGATGTGATTGGGACTCTAAACAGGAGAAACTCTGGGGACTATGAGCAATGATGTTTTAGTATTGATTTTAAAGGGGACGGCTGTGATTTAAGTCTATAGTTTTCATTGTTAGATTGGTACTTCATCCCAAAAAACCCTTGTCGTTAGAGTTTCGCGACGATATTTCAACCCGTTTTGATGTGAGGCTAAAACGTGATTTTGCAATACCCAAGAGACTCTGTAACATTAATATGGTCAACAAAAAATGGGGCACATTTTCGCTCTATAACAGCCAAATTCAAAACCTTTAGCACTAAGATTTCACAGGTAAATGAGAAAAAAATATAGCGTTTTCTGCTATCAAACATTTGACCACTTCAGGGAAAATCTTGGGTCATGGGGACGGGCTATTAGCGATCGGGGCCTGACCTTAATTATAGCCAAACCCAAAATATGGAAAATATGAACTGGATGGATTGGAACACAGGATGCGTCCCCCGTGGGGATCTTACATCTTTTTCACGGGGATTAGTGTTTTTTTTAAGAGCACCACCAATTTAACATGAAAGGAAGTAGGCCTATGCTGCACTAACAACTTATAAGGATTGCTCATGAAGATTATCTGTGCCGCCCCCTCAGAAAAAAAGCTGTTAGACCCAGCATACCTTCAAATAGGATTAACCTTGTTAGGCCATTGTTTTTACGGCAGATGAAACCATGCAACAAAAATTGCCAATGTAATTAACAATGAATATGCCGGTATGACTGTACTCGAGGTTGCTCTGATTGGACACTCCATGTTGGGGTCTGTGCCTGACGCTTATGGTATTTATACTGACCATACGCTGAAGTCTTTGATTTAGGCTAAGATGATGAGACCCAGTAAAGGAATGGAAGGAGACTTGGAACAGTCACTGGAAAGTCCCCACCTCTTGTTATTAATTAGCAGGACAAAGGCTCGACTGGTAATAGTAGGATAAAATACATGGTAACAACTGCATTTCACAGTATGAGGTGGATAGTTTCCTCACAAAAAACACGTGTCTTTGCTGTGTGATATATTGCTTGAATTACTGAATACATTTCCTGGTTCTCGGCCTAAACGTCTCTCGCATGAATACCTCTAAATGGGTAAGAGTAATATAACACAAGATTATCAAATAGTCAATATTTTCACTGATTTCATGCCACTAAATGTAGTATGCTAGGTTGTATAGCTACAGTTCATGGAATCACATCTGTTCTACCCCTCATGTACAGCGGTGGAACAGTTACTTGTGTTGACAATTATGGAGTGGATATGTAGTAGTTTAACAGTTATGGTATTGTAACATGAGCAAGAGGAATAGGTGGTGCTTCACATCTCAAATTCTGTCCATCTTGTGAAATTGCAGGATAGTAAGGAAAGGTTATAAGGCCTCAAGGCAATGAGTTGTATACCTTAAAGCCCTGTGTGTATGTTTTGTAATGTGCAGTAAAAGATTTTTTTTTAATTTAATGTTAACAGATTTTTTTCCTTTTTTCAACTTTGAAGAGGTATTTCAACAGAAGATAAGCATGTCTAGCATATTTTTGCAACACGGGTGACAATACCTATGAAAACTTTTAAATATGAAAGGAAAAAATATATTTATAATTTCCTTCTTTCTCTAATCAGGGGTCCACTGGATTTTTCAATTTCCAGGTCATTTTCAAGGTTTTGAGTCCAAATTATAGCGATTTTGGGCTAATCAAATCTGGGATTAAGCAGAATAAAGTAAAAACTGTCTCTCCCCAATAATGACATTTGGAAGTGTAAATTGCTTGGTTCCTAGAGTTGTTGGGGCAAATTAGATTTTGCTATTTTCAGATTGGGAAAGAATTTTCTAATCTTACAGCATGACAGGGTAAGCATTTCCATGATTTAAAATTTGAAAATTTTCAAACTTTACCAACCCAGATGAGTTACATGATCATAATGGTGATATTCTTAATTCTGAAAAAAAAATGGATAGAAAAGCACAGGTCGTTTGGTGAACTTTTCAAATGGTACCAATTTCTAAAATACTACAAAACCAAGCCTAGTTTAATTTTAAATCCAGCACTCTATCATTTCCCTCTTGATGGGAGTAGGACATAATTATATTACTTTCTATCACAAAAACGAACCGAAATGTTAAATATTGAACCAAAATTTATGTAGAATGATGCTATCTTTTAAGTAAATCCTGTTACATACCACAGCTGACACTAATGATCATATTAGGCTAAAAGACAATGACTTTTTGTAAAGATGGGTTATATTATAGGGTTTGGGCATATTGAAGCCTTGTACTTGTAGTCACATCTGCAAAATATTTGGCCGAAATCTGTTCCATGATGATGAGAAAGTTTAAAAATTATGTTTACGGTAATCACAGTCAGGAAAATAAATTATTGAACAACAGCTAGATGGCTGAGGTAAATGAATCCAGTTGTAATGGAGAGTACATCTAGTTACCCCCTTAAATCAATATGATTATTGGTATCAACTGATTAAACATTCTTCTTTTAAACTTGTTCTTCACAAAATATGGCCTTTACAGTGGAATAAGAATCACTAGCGAATGGTTGCCTGTTACACTGGGTATGTGGTAGCATTGGGACACTCGATGGAGCCGCACATATTATAAAAGGGGAAAAACACCACGGAAGGAGAGAACCCATCTGACGCAACAATCAGGTCAGTAGCGAAGGTTGAGAGAGAGCCAGCAAGTAGTGAGAGAATGAAAAGTTGTAAGTGTGCAGAGAGAGAGAGAGAGAGCAGAGAAATGAAGGCAGGGGGGGAAAAAGGAAGGAGAATAGGCTTAATTAATGGAAAAAATTATGATGGACTGGGGGGGCACTACCCCTGGAGACAAGGGTATGTCTTGTAGCTGTAAAGAACCCCCCCCCCCCATTTCAGCATTCGCCGTCACCCAAAGACCCCCCATACATTTTGAAAAAATTTTACCATGCCACCCAAAGACTCCTAATTTGGGGACATTTTGAAAACACCCCATTTTTTTGGAAAACTTGCAAATTTGTCACCCCAAAAACAATTTGGGGATTTGGCTGCTCTCACCCAAAGACCCTAATTTTTTAATCCTCTGTCACCGAATTCCCCAGGTTGGAAGAGCCAGAACCAAGAAAGGTACTGGAAGAACAAAAGGTTCTGATGGAACCAAAATGGTTATGTATAGTTTTAGAATCTTCATTTGGTTCTTAAAGCCATTGAGGGTTACTTGAGGAGGACAACTTTAGACCCCCATTTCTTAGCATTAAAACCCAAATACACACAAAAAAAACACCACGCTGTGCTACCATCTGGTATTTGGTGTATTTGGTGTCCAGTAGCACAGTTTTTATGTTGTGTTACCAAACATCGTGACCATGAATTCCCTCAGGGTGTCACATTAGCGTGCGTTTTGATCTATGACGCACTATCAATAAGGTGGACCACCACTGTGTTAATAGAGTTTAAAAGTGTGCGTCTATGGGGACGCAAAAAATAACCACTTAAACTACACAAAATAAAGTGTGCGCTCGCCACATGGTCACAATATCGTATCATTTTCACTCAAACAACATATTTATTATGTTACTGGAAATGAAATGCAGCAAAGATTGAAATATGTTCACGAGAGGTTTAAATGTGAACTGTATTACGTATTTTGTTTTAGTTCACTACCCTATCTCACCAGTCCAATAGGGATTCAAGATACTCCAGTTCTTTTGGAGTTTAAGGGTCATCAGGGTAAACTTTTCAATAGCATGCGTTGGTTTTGGAAGTGGATTAGGATTGTTGCTCATGTACACAGTGCTCAAACCTTGTGAACTTGACACGCATATCATTTGAAGCAGAACTTTTGCAACCTCAGGGAACAATGTGCGTCCATCCACGTAGAGCACTATTTCAGAACCTGTTGACCGGATTCCCTGGTTTTGGGTATTTCTATGAAATTTGGGGGGTGGGAGTATAGGGTGCAACATCCCACACATATGACAAAGTGAGATCTATTTTGATTATTATGAGCAAAAAAGGATTACTTTGTAAGAAGCAGCACATTTTGTGTATATTTTGATAATGCGATTTCAATGCCAATAAGGTCAGTTACCCCTCTAGCAGCATGGAAAAGACACTAATCATAATTTATTCTTTCTCCAAAATTTCTTACAGGTGTTGAAGGCAAATACAAGACCTCAAACTAACTGCACACCTTCATGGTTTCCACAAAAATTGACTGATTGATGACTGTTTGAACGTGAAGTTGAAGAACTCTAGATTAGATTACGGAATGCAATAGACCTATCGCCATGTGACGGATATTTCGGGGGAAACACTGCATAATGCACCAAAGTGCATATTTTGAAATGGTTGTATTTCTATTCAGTGAGAAAAACTTTTTTGAACTCGAACATTTTCAGTAGATCAAACAGTAAAGGTGTTGCCCCCCCAAAAAAAAGAAATTAAAATAAAGAAGAAGTATGGAAGCCTTCTGGCAGTATTTTTTTAGACTACATGATTATATTACCTTAGGTAAATTACTAATGTAGGACATATGTGAAGGCAGGTCGTTTATTTATAGGGGAAATATTTGGGCACTATGGTTGTGCATGTGAGCTATTATATAAAGACACAAGTTTCCAAACAGCCCAAACGAATGAACACTTTGCAATCGTTGGACACATGTTGGAGAATGCAGTCTTGGATAAATTTACGAACAAAAGCAGCAACCCATACACAACATAGAAGATTAAGTTACTCCAGCAAAGTTCCTCCAGAAGATGTAATAAGAAATAATTATAGTCATGAGCTCGACAATTTAAAACAAGTTGGCATGTAGGGGCCGACTGAAAATTGGATTATGAGTTTTAAAACTGTTGCTATCGCAAAATATCAAATTTCGCAAGAATCTCATTATTTGATCCTCTTAGGTTATTGCAATTAGTACCTATATTTATCATTTTTAAACCTTTAAGAAAAAATGACAAGTCAATGATCTATTGTGATTGTTTTTTAGTTGTATAAAGATAAATCAAAAATACTGGACGTTAGTTCGTAGTTATACCAAAGTTGTTAATACGGTTTGTCCCCGTGTAAACGGGGTGGCGGGATCTCAATCAGCAATACTGAGTTGTGAGGATATTGGAGCAAACGATATTTGACCGGATGCCCTTCTGACGTCAATAATATGAGATTAATTTTGACATTGAACATTGGGGGGGGGGGCTTTCTATGCCCCATCGAGTATGCCAAACTAATATTTTGTAGTCCTAAGATGATGATAGTGTATGATCTCATTCCAGACAGAAGCACTGAGGGCTTGTAAATTTCAACAAAAACTATTTCTCTGTTGATTGCACAGCCGACTTTGTACACCGGGAGGGGGGCGGAGGTGGGGGCGGGACCCTCATCCCGGTAGTTCTGCAAAATCTTGCCCCCCAAAATCAGCCCCATGTTGGACAAGGTTTAGTCTTCAGTCCCCCGGTAATTTTGCGTTTTTCAACTCCGATCCGCCCCGGTACAGCGGCCCCGACTTACACGATGCAGGACGTTAACACTGCTTGAAAGCGTAATGACATATCCTCTACCTCACCTGGACAGAACTATACTTGAATGCCCTTGGACGACAGATCAATCAGAACAAAGCCATAACTACCATGGGATAACATGCTATTTTGGACCGATACTAACTTTTAGAACTTTGATCCTACCTGCCAAGTCAAGAGATACTTATCATATTTCAGATCTCTTTTGAAATTAATCATGAAAACTTACTTTAGCCATTTGCTGGCATAAAGAACATAACATATTTATGTATCCACAAAATACATCGCGTTTGTAAACATATTAATACATATGTATTTTGTATAGGAACGATAATGAAGGGGAAGAGTACTGGAAAGTAGCCGAATAAAGGCCTGTCAAGTCCAGACTGGTTCTTTTCTTTGTAGTGACACCCTGGAGTATTTTTTATCATAATGTAAACGAATGAGGATTTTTTGAGTTTTTAACAGGTATTGGTGGATTGTTATTCCATTTGTGTAACCCCAATGTAAGATATAGATTAACCATAAATCCCAGATTTTCGATTTGTTACAAACATTGTTGTCAATGTGGCGTGCAATGGTTGTTGCTGTGGGGCATGCTTCAAATTATTGAAAAGAATGATGTGAGCTCAGAGGGGCAGACAAAAGACATTGTACCAGAAGTAAAAGGGGGTAGCCACATTGCCCCCCCAATGCAGTCTGCACCCAGTTGAATCAGCAGCCTTGACGTAATAAAGGGCATGTGATACTGTCTTATTACATCACGGCTGCTGAATCAAACTGGTGCCGACTGCTGCAGGGGGGGTGCGCAAACTGTGGATTACCCAGTATAAAAGGGTGTGTGTGAACTAAACTGAAGTGTATCAGTTGTTAGTGTTTTCAAAAGCAGCAAGTAATAATGGGACAGGGACACGATACAGCTACCTACAGGAAAATTGCTGAGTTTTGGAATAAATACACTCAGTGTTGACCATTAAGTGGAATAAAAAATACCACTTTTTAGGAATGGATTCTTCCGTGTGAGTATTAATGGAGGGTTAGATCACTGCCAGTACGTGATTGATAAGTCTCTTTGAACATATCACCTGAACTTAGTCCACAATTAACCCTTTTATGAACTGTTGTCCTAGCCTGAAAGGATAAGGGGTATTGAACAGCAGATTAAGGATTTTGTGAATAATTTTGGCACATCAATCAGTTTTAAGGATAACAAATTTTGGGTGATTTCAGGTAGCAAATGTTCATAGTACTATTTTAATGTCAATAGTCCACTAAATCAGTATGGCCACCTGGCATGAAATCAATGCACAAGAGTAGCGGTAGGATAGACCGTCAACTAGGCAGTTTTTATGATGCAATGGGCAGAGCGTTCCACTCATCGGTCAGGGCTTGAACTAACTCTGATTAGCGTTTGAGGAGATTATGTCCCTGTCATGATGGCTCGGCATACCTAGACATCCGGCTGTCAATAGGGTTACATAAGGGGGAGAAAGAAGGACATGGATCTATCTATATAACGGCCGCAGCCGAGATTCTGATCACCATGTAGTGCCAAATGTCCCTTTGTCATTAGTTGGGGATTGTAAGATTGGATCCTGCTGGATGTCTTCAGCAATCATCACCTGTTTGCATGGGTAAACTCTCCAAAATGTAACGTCTGAGATACTTGATCAATCGCACAATGACAGGACCACGCAAAGGTGCACGGCGTGGGCCACAGAAGATAAAAATGGAGGGATATCTCCAATCTCAATATATTTTTTTCTGTTGTTTTTTTGCTGGTGTTTGTGCTCACACCAGGATATGTTTTTGTAATACTCGCATATAAGAAGCTGGGTTGTAGGTGAATCCAGTCATCTGTAGCTCTTTTCATGTCAAGGTCTCAGACTCCATATAACAGGATATACTACTCTACAAAGGCTCTAAAGAATTTCAGATGGTTAATGGAGATTACCAGATTGCCCATGGAAATCGCTCCCCCCATCTGCTCAAAAATTGTCTACACTAAAGCGGCCTGTGCGGCAGGGCGTCTGTCTTTGCAACGAAAATGATTGCATAAACCCTTTTTTGCATTTGTTGTTTGGGGGTGGCAGTCAGTAGCTTCCAGAATGTCCAGGTAAACGACGGCGTTCAAGTTTCCATCTGAGACCACCAGTGATATTTTTCCTCCATAATGAATACGGGCCCATATCTCACGCGCCGCCACCAACCTTGAGTGGATTCCTGGAAATACGTCATTCGGGGGTCTCATCACATATCGATGAACCCTTTATCTTGATGGGGTCTCAAGGATTTAGTGGTTCTCGTCCATAAAGACAAATGCTCACCAGTGGCCGAGCTGTAATCTTCGGGCTCCCTAGCCCATCAAAGTCGAGCAATTCTGTGGTAAACTGTTAGGCCCTGGAACATTTTGCATCGTCTTGCCTCGGTAACCATGTTGAAGCCAATCTCCAATTTACAGTTTGGAGGGAAATGTTGATTCCATACTGTCTTCTCCACAAACTACGAATGACGGCTCTTTGGCATTTTCCCGGGGCTTCTACGCCGGCACATATAAGCATTCAGTGATCATCTTGTCTGGTATTCATCGTGGTCGTATCCACCTCTCGATGATGCTGAGGATTTTACAGACCGTATGCTGCGATATCCCTAGGAAAATTCATCAAGTTTGGCTTGTTTTAACCCTTCCCGTCGGGTGCAAGCCTCTTCGCGTATTGGATTGCCCGTTTGGCACGAGCTAGCCTAGGGAACCCCTTCTGTGACATTTTTGTTGTAAAGGTAACAACCACTCTGAAAATGTGGGCTCCCTTAGCCCACAGGCGTGGAGCAGGGAAAAGGAACAACAGACGTCTGGCTATTATAGCTCTCAAACAAAAGGCATTGTTAGATAATTCCAAATTATGTATGGATTCATTTTACCTGGGTAGTGGGGTTATGTAATCATTCACCCTACCCTAATATCATCCTGAGGCGTGCAAAGAGAATAGTTTTAAAAGATTGGGTCTGAAAAAAAAAGTATCCAACGTTATGAGCAACATTGGTATTTACTGACCTCTACTACATCTTTAATTTTGAAATGTAATGAACATAACTTCTCCAGTCTAACTACTTGTTGAATTTTTCCTAAGGCTAATTTGAATATGTGTAATTAAGTATTATAAACTGATTCTTGTAAAAAAATCAAATAAAAATCCCTCTTTTACCATACTCGTTTCAACATCCTTTCCGATGCCTTTCTAAGTGTTGAGTGACAGCTGTATCCTGAAGATGTCTTTGATGGCATCATCTGAGGTGAGGCCCTCGGGGATAAGTTGTCATAAAGGTGAACGAGTTGAAAATGAAATGCCCTCTTTCGCTGTTCATAAAATCCTCCCTTTGTTGACTCCTCCTTGTATCTAAATGCAGATTATATCTATGTGGTGTTTCATATATTGTCCCTATCAAGGATATTTGAATCTTTTCCAGTTTCTTTTGACGTGATGAAAAATACACTTTTACCTGTACGGTCAGTCTAATTAAAGTGGGTAACCCCGTTTTTAACTACAAAAATCATTGTCAAATAGTGTAAATTTACCAATTTTGAAAAAGTGAGACACACTTTTCTTACCTTATGGAAAAATCATCCCCTATACCGGAACAAAGTTGAAATGGAAATTGTGTTAAAGTGCGCCTAAGGGCACGTTCCCACTATGATGTTTGGTACCAGGAAGTGGTACTCGATCTACATCGAGCCCACTTTCTTGTCCAGTGGGAACGCGTTTAAGTGGACTCGGACCTACATCCGAGATCGGGTCCGAGACCACCTCAGGTAGGTAGTCGGTACTAGGACGTGGTACCAAATTCACAGTGGGAACGCGTTGTACATCGTAAGTGGGCCTGGCTCACATCACCGCGGAAACCACGTACTGCCTTGGCTGTGAGCAAGCCCTGGAGGAGCAAGGACAACAATTATCGCAAACAAAATCCGTATTTTTCAGTTTTTCTACATTGAATTCACAAATATACCCTGCAATTACACATTTCTTCCTGATTAGTTTCTCTATTTGTATAATATATTGCATTTAGTATTAAAAACGATACTGAGGAGATTTTTTAGCGATAAGAGCGCGGTTTGAAAAAACAGCTGGCTAACGGGACATCCATAACACGTAAACAATGAGACTTCGGGTTTGCGATGAATCTGAAAAGGATACGGTCACGCGCATCACGCCGATTTTTCAAAATGATAGCCAGTATTATGATGTTCTTGTTCGGCAATCAACATGTTTTACATCAACATTTTCATGAGAGAATCCTATTTGTTTCCATTCAAGTATCACTGGAAACAGGAGGAACAGAGCAGATAAATTTTTTTGCAAAATAAGGAAAACAAACATCAGGGTAAGTGGCGACCGATACTACATCGGCGTTTGGCACGGATGGGGTACTATATCGCGACAGTGGGAACGCGAAATCAATGTGGGCCGAGCCCACTTCTATGCGGACTCAGACCTAGGTCCGAGCACACATGTTTATAGTGGGAACACGACCTAACAATACTCAAACATGATTGGTGGGGAAGGGCGGTTTTAGGATTAGCCAAAAGCTTCAGAGCTTGACACCAAAAAAGTTCAAATTCAATGCCTTCAAAATGGTAAAATTATGCAAGCGTAAAAGAGCAAATTTTCACAAGGTGTGTCAACTACTTTTTGTTCAAGATTGTAATGCTCTAGTGGAGTTTTAGTTCAGTTACAATAAATCATTGGTTCAAGATCATAATGTTCTATGTCTAGATCATAATGTTCTACATGTAGATCATAAAGTTCTATGTGTAGATCATAATGTTCTATGTGAAGATCATAATGTTCTACATGTAGATTTTGATGTTTTATGTCTAGATCAAAATGTTCTATATCTACTCTAGATCATAATGTTCTATGTCTAGATCATAATGTTCTATGTCTAGATCATAATGTTCTATGTGAAGATCATAATGTTCTATGTCTAGATCATAATATTCTATGTATAGATCATAATGCTCCAAGTGTAGATCATAATGGTCTAGTGCAGATCATAATGTCTACGTGCAGATCATAGTGTTCTACGTGCAGATCATAATGTTCTACGTGCAGATCATGTTCTACGTGCAGATCATAATGTTCTACGTGCAGATCATAATGTTCTACGTGCAGATCATAATGTTCTACGTGCAGATCATAATGTTCTATGTGAAGATCATAATGTTCTATGTGAAGATCATAATGTTCTACGTGCAGATCATAATGTTCTACATGTAGATCATAATGTTCTACGTGCAGATCACAATGGTCTACGTGCAGATGGTCTACGTGCAGATCATAATGTTCTACGTGCAGATCATGTTCTACGTGAAGATCATAATGGTCTACGTGCAGATCACAATGGTCTACGTGCAGATCACAATGGTCTACGTGCAGATCACAATGGTCTACGTGCAGATCATAATGGTCTACGTGCAGATCATAATGTTCTACGTGCAGATCATAATGGTCTATGTGAAGATCATGTTCTTCATATGTAGATCATTTAATGTTCTATATGTAGATCATAATATTCTATGTATAGATCATAATGCTCCAAGTGTAGATCATAATGGTCTATGTGTAGATCATAATGGTCTACGTGCAGATCATAATGTTCTATGTCTAGATCATAATGTTCTATGTGTAGATCATAATGTTCTACATGTAGGGTTATGTCTATGCGTAGATTATAATGTCTATGTGTGGATCATAATGGTCTAAGTGTAGATCATAATGGTCTATGTGTAGTGTAGATCATAATGTTCTACATGTAGATCATAATGTTCTACATGTAGATCATAATGTTCTACATGTAGATCGTCATGTTCTACATGTAGATCGTCATGTTCTACATGTAGATCGTCATGTTCTACATGTAGATCGTCATGTTCTACATGTAGATCATAATGTTCTACGTGTAGATCATTAAAAACAAATTCAACCATACCAAAATTTCAACATTGATAAAAATTGGGGATGTGAAATGTACTATTCATCTTGCAGTAGTGTGCTCGCTATATTATTCAAATAGCACCTTCAGGTTCAAACAGTTTCAAATTAAAATGCTTTGATAATCATAAACACTACAAAATACCAGAACTGTGGCAATTGCTTTGTGGTATTTTGTGGCAACCAGTAGTTTTTAATTTGGTTTGTGTTGTATTTTATACTTAAATTATGCACCTACTATCCCAAGGAAAGTTTGGTAGGCAACCAGACAGGGTTGTGGTATTTTGTTTTACATACCTTGTAGCACACCAGTTATGCTTATGAGGGTCGTAGTTTCTAAAATTCTCTGTGGTACTTGGTGGTAGGCCTATTTTGTTAGCAAGAAGTAATAACTGTGCAGTGGCATTTAAGCAGCTTTTTTGGGGGGAGGGGGGGCAAAGGGGGCACATATTTTCAGGGGGAAAGTATATAAAAGAGACACTAGCACATTTGAAAAATAGTGCATCCTCAAGATTTTTCAAAACTGATTTTTGCACAGTGGTAAAGCTATTAGCCTTCACCTGAAATGATCAAGACCAAATCAGCGCCCTTATGGGTAAACAGAACGATAAATGACTCTGGCGACATAAAATCGGCAGACGACAGAAATTGTGTTTAACAGTACACAAGAAAACATGCCAGAGTTGATTCCTATGGCATGCACTCTGTT
>JAMKCH010034879.1:0-22688 GCA_023653785.1 Ophioderma brevispina
GTTTTGGGTTTGGTTGTTTTTTTCTGATTGTATATGGTGATTCGGTGTGGGTTGTCCTGTTTCTTTTGTCGTTGAAGCGGTTTTTTTCTGGTTTTCTTTTGTGTTTTTGTGGCACTCCCACACTCAAACTTTGGTTGTGGTATGGGTGTGTGGTGAAGTACCAAACGGGGGCTTGGGAAACTGATTTTTGTCAAAAGTAGGGTCTTTGGAAAATGATTGTGGCCAATTTATGGACTTGGAACTGAATTTTGGATCATATTATGAGGTTTAGGAGTGAATAACTGGCAAAATTTCCCAAAATTTTAGTCATGGAGCTTAAATTTGTGAGTTTTGTGGCAAAGAAAGGGGCTTAAGAACTGAATTATGAACGGAAGTCGTATAGAACTGCAGAAGCGGCACAAACTGGGGTTTTGACCCCACCCCACCCAACCTGTACCGCAATTTAGGTTCGGTGGCCCCCATCCCGCCCTCCCCCAGTGTGAAGATGTTGGAGTTTGTTGCTGTGTGACCACATGGTGTATAACTGCCATGTTTTTTTCTTGCCCGGATTTTTGAAGGGCAGTCCCTTCAGTTACACTGAAACCATTGGCTACATTGACATGTCACTGACCAAAAATAACGTGGGATGAATGGCTGTACCTTAACTACAAGCCTTGGTTGAAAAAACAGTTGCGGCCTTGTACACAAAAAATGGCATCAAAGTTGATGGCAGAACCTTAGAACAAGCCAAAGATGTTTAAAAATGGGCAAGAGGGAATCCAAGGGCAATTAAATTAAGTTGAAAGGGACTACATGTGGAATTACAGCGTTCTCATTTTAATTAACCACAAACGGAAGAAAACATATTCCAAAAAAATATTCAAGGAAATTCAATAACCAGTTGTGTTAAAATCTGCCAGTTCAAGTATTTTCAGCAAAAAAACACAATATTGAAATTTAAACCCCTTCATTAAATTTTAAAAAAAGCCTGCATCGTATGTTCTTAACAACCCCAGACATTCGGGCTCCTTTAGGAAATTGAAGGGTATACTTGGTAATTGTGTTGATGGGCAGCAGGGATGGATAAAAATAACACATAAATACTGACAAATCTAACACATGGATAATATTCACCTAATTTATTTGATTTTAAATATAAAATTGTAGATCAACAAAAAAAAAAAGTAATGTAGTAATCCATCAGGAACTTAGAGCAGTATTAGTTTAAAGTATAACTTGTAGGCATTAATAAAACAAAAAAGCACTCTTGAAAGGAAATTCATTTGAATTTTAAAAAAAAAAAAATTATTGAAATAAAAAAAAAAAATCTGATTTAAATTTTTTTAAAATCTAAATTTGTATTTTTTTTTAAAATCACCCAACCATGCATGTGGTGCAAGGGAATGATAACCAAACAACATTTTGTATGTGGCCTAAACCAGTGTTGAAAACTTCTTTTGCTGAAGCTGATGGAAACTTGGACATTCTCAGGAACCGTCTTTAAACAAGCAGTAATGAAGCTTAGCACATCCAAGGAGCGATCTTTGGGAGATGGTGGCTTTTGGTTTTCTTCTCATAATGCTTTACTGGCAGGTATAAACAAATTGGTTGGTAGCTATTTCATCATATGTCTTTATAGATAAACAAGCCTTAAGTGCATCACAATGGCATTATTTCAAGCTTTATCAATCAATCAGTGGAATTATGAAAATATTCTGAAATGAAAAAAAGACAAAGATGTGAAAAACAGGTCATTATGTTCTGTTTCAGAGAGGGGAGGGTAGGCTTACCTTTGATCAGTAATCAACAGAAAACGAATAATAAGTCGAAGCCATGCAAGTAACATGTCTTATATGAAAATACGGGCAATAATTGCTTAGAAACGTAAATAAAAAAAATGCCCTGGTTAGGAACAATTGCGGCAAAAAACTTAGGTTATTGACGGAAAATTCAGACGAAAATTCCAACTAATTGGCGGCCCCATGAAGTGTGATGTATCTAGGTAGTTACAAACAAGGCAGACCCCCAAATATAACTATGTCGAAAGTCATGCAATTTACATGTCCTATATGAAAGAAAAGTAATAATACTAATTAATAATAGCAGAGATTATATAGCGCCTTTATGTTGGCCTAAGCGCTTCACAGAAATGGCGCTGATCACTGTGGCCCAACATTACCATAAACCATTAGCATTTAATTTCAAGGTGCAGAAAGGATCGGATCAGGGCGCTATCCCTGATCAGCCAACATACATCAGATTAACCATCCGACCGGGGAACCAGCTTCCCCAAATATCGCCAGGGGAAATCGAGACACCAAGCGGTTAAGTCTTGTCCAAGGGAAAATTACCAAAGATAGTGAATCCACAGGGCTCGAACGCAACACCTATACGGCTATGGCTGAGCATACACTGGAGTCGAGCGCCTTACTGATTGTGCTATCTTGTCCGCTTAATTGTATAACAATCTTCTAGATTTAAAAAATTGAAGACAAAATTGACCTTGGTGAAAAAAAGCAGATAAAATCTAGAAAAATAAGTGCCTTCAAGTTTCAAAAATCCATATGGCGGATCTGAACCAAAATCTCCGGTGCCTAAACCCCTGTGCGTGATTGGTATAAGGCCCCATAGACATTACTCTGTAAAATTAATATTGATCGACCAAAATGGAAGCCCATTTTCTCTCTAAACTTCCAAACTAAAACATCTTTAGCTCTAAGATCCACAGGTAAGTGAGAAAAAAAATAGTAAGCTGTCCTCTGATACAAATGTTGGACCACTTCCGATAAAATCGGGGCATTATGGGGATTGGGCTAGTAGCGCTCGGGGCAATGGAACTTTAAGATACTGCTAGTGATATTGTCAATTTTATTATGTAAACTTGGCAAGCCAATGGAGGGGGGACACAATTTTGCAATATTGATTTAGTTAAGTCTTTAAATTGGGGACCAAAATCCTTTGTGTAAAAGTAGGCCGGACTAAATAATCTCAGCTGTGACAATTCAACGTCTATTTCAAGTGTTGACAGTATTTTTGTATCAGGTTTTAATGTGTTTGTGGACAGACTAATGCACCCCACATTAATAGCTATTAGTATCAGAGTAATGTTGTAGTGATGAAGGCTGAAGGGAAACAGTGGGTTTTGTCCCAATGTACAAGGGTAAACCATAGAAATACCCTTAAAGCCCCTGCATTAAATTTCCACAATGCACTAGGGACTTGTAAAGCACCTTAATTTGAGGATAGGTGACACTAGAGAGAAATAGTGGTTCTTACCATTAGGCATTTTTCCAATTACAATTTTTGTACGGTTGTCGGCCATGGCGTTATAGTGACAAAAGTACTTAAAGCGGCGACGGGGCAATTTCACAAAAATCATGAAATTTTCTCCCAAAATTTGCTCTCAAATGATAGTCTAGGCAATTGGAAGAACCAGAGGTGGATTTTTACACATAAAATAAAACCTACCCCAAACAGATATGGGACATTGATATGAGGATAACAGGACATACCAGTAAATTTGTAGGCAAACACTTTTAAGTTTTCCATAACCTTATTCAACAAAAAGTTCTATGTAACATGAATATTTTGACTCCGTACTCATGATATTAAAAACACAAAGCTTATAAAACGGTCAAACAGTGTGAATAAGCATGGGAAACATACATCCGGAGTTTGCCAGGTCGTGTAAACGCAATATTCGTCGTCTGCTGATTTAAGCGTCGCCGGCGACGATAAATTACAAAATCGTTGTTTACCATAAGGAGAAGCTGATTTGGTCTTAACAATTTCGGGTGAGGGCTTTGTAATATAAAAGCTTACAAACCATGCAAAATATCGGTTTTGAAAATTCTGAGGGCGCCCACTATTTTTCAAATGTGCCAGTGTTCTCTTTAAATTACATTAGGATGAGTTTGTTCAGGAGGTCTTTTTGGCACTATAAAAACCTTGTGTGACAGCCAGTGGCAAAAAATTTTGGTAAATGGAAGCAAATGCATTTGGGACGAACCTATTTCCTCCTCTCAGTGGGAACCCAGCAATAGATTATTCACAAACACATAAAGCCAAGATTGGTCGTGCTCCTTTCAGACCAAAAAATATAAGTATTATAGTTCAATATAGTGGGTTTCTTGACTAGAATGTATAAATTACCCTCAATACAAGTTAACCATTTTGAATTTTTTAAAAAATCATGCATGGATTATAAATAGTGTAAATTGGGAAAGGGCAAATATTTGATCGTTAACAAGCCAGATTCTGCCATTTTGGCATGGTGACAAGTGATGAAACAGGGAAGGGTGATAGTGAACGTTATGAAGCAAAAACTAAATGAGAAAAAAATTGATTAAACAGTTGGTGGCAAAAAACAAATTCTGGTAAACTGAAACACCAAAATATTGAAGGACGGGTTCATCAGGCTTCTATGTTATCAGAAATAATTAAAACATTTTGTTACAATAAAATAATAATATTTAAATTCTTATAAAAAACGCGCAAAAAATACACCAAAGTTGCTCAGGGCGCCGGCTTGGAGCAACCTTAGGTGCTACACAGCGGCGCCCCCTGAGCACTTCGTGGATTTGACGCGCCGGATTATGGAGCACTTAGGCTGCTACAACACAACAAGTAAATTCAGAACAAAAAAGGAAGGATTTATGGGAAGAAGTCCAATTTTAGGTGCAGAAGGAAAACATGCGAAGGGTATTGGATCGGCAAAACCAAATTCACGTACGACAAAGGCTCCGCAGGGGATTAAACCGGGCAAACATTGGCTTGAAAAGGCGAGTGGATGAGCCTACTACAACAGCCTGCCCTCCCAGACCGGCTACCATACGGTACTTCATAGGGCCTTTAAAACTATCAGGCATAAATAGCGATTAGTTATTGGTATGTCCAATTTGTCTATGGCAAAAGCCATTGAAATTTGCACAGGGGAAATGTGCTCATTAAGCTAAAAAAAAGGATGCCCAATCCCTTACTCTACTTCTACATCTTATCAAAAAAATTATATGGGGGAAGAAATTAAGGGCAAGTCGGAATAGCTAATTAAAAGTAGGGGGCTATCTGATGTTCAGCCTGACCTTAGTTGACTCAGCGGCATCAAAGGTGGATTCCTTACACTATGAGCACATTACCAACACATTATAGCGGTCCTTGAAAAAATGCGGAACAAAAAGGGTACTATGCACACCTTTTTCACACCTTTTCCGCTTTTTTTTATTTGTGGGACACAGTCTATTCATTTCAGGGGCAAAACTTGGCAAATTGTGAACCTTGAGATAGAGGTCCAATAAAAAAATGTTTGAGAAGAAATCGAAAATTTAAACCATATGTTAAGTTTTTTAGCCTAGCAATCCTTATGTGCCCTCTTGCAGAAAACACAATAACACATTTAGAAAGGGATATTACCAAAAAAAAATAAAAGCCGGGGAGATACTCAAAGATGCAGTTACCCACAGCTGACGCTCCTGTTCTTGATCAATATTCAAGCTATATTTAGTCACAACATGGTGGGCAAGTTCATCTTGGAAACTTCCAACAGTGTTTGTGGGACACTCAATAATATGCCGGACATTCACTAATTAAAAACAAGTTCAATGTTTTCTAAAAAACAGGTGCAAAGAGTAGGCCTACAAAATTAATTTTGAGGTTTATATTTTCATGCTTTATGTATAATTAAAACAAAAAAACACCTTATTTTTTTTATTTACCACAAAAAAAAATCATAAAAAAAATATCAATTAATCAGGGGGCTTGGCATTTTTGGAACACAAAGCTGTATTAATTTTACCTGGGGATGAATATTGTAAAATGGTAAAATGTGAAATGTCTTATGACAGCCCAAAATTCAGCCAAAATATGTGATTAATGGCAGTTCAATATGGACCTTTGGACAGTTGCCAAAATTTTGGAAACAATTGGCTTGCATAACTTTACAATCTGAGCAGTCAGTGGTGTAATAATCGTTACATTATTCCAGGTATTTGTAATGTCTCAGAAGGAACAGGACGACAATTATTGAAATTACTTCATTTGTTAAAATTTCAATGGTGTACCAGCAGAGGGGCAGAGGGCGAGTGCCTCTTGCTCAAAACCACCACCAACACACCCAACCCCCTTCAAAATAAAATGATTGTTTGTACAGTGTCTATGGAAAAAAATCTTGTGCCACCCCTTCTGCCCAACCACCCCCCATTTGCAAAGGTCTGGTTGTGCCACTGGTTAAATCTTATCAATTTATGAAGGCCAAAGGCTGTGCAAAAAAGAATGAGCAGGAAAGTCACAGAGTCGACTTTAAATATACCTAATATGCGTATTAAAACAGTTAAAGTAGGCATATGGTACAATGCATTATGGGATAGGTATAAACCAATCCTCACTCCGAGATTCCCAGTACCCCTTGCTTGTCATGAACCCACATGGTTAAAGGGTAGCTTCAAAATGATAAGGGCCAACAAGGTAAGGCTTGTTAAACAGCTATTTAGCATCTAGGTTTCCCTTTTGGGCTTGTTGATTGATGTGTGCGAAAAAAAGATGATCTGAAAGACACCTCCACTAGTGGGCAAGGGCAATGGTAGAAGACAATATGAGGGTTTCCTGTGCAAAAGGGAAACCGGCTCATACGGGACTGTATGATCCTTTCTGCGCAGAGAAAAATTAAGTTCCTATTTCAGGTCATGAGTTTCATGTTTTACCCTCAGGGTGGGGGTCACTCAACTTTGGTTTGGTAGGGTGTCAGCACCAAAGTGCCAAACTTGGGGGCTTGGGCAAAACTATTTTTAGCAAAAAGTAGGGTATTTGGAACTTTCTTTTTTGGGCCCAATTTTATGGGATTGGGAAACTGAATTGGGGCTAAAATTAGAGGTTCATGGTATACGTCGTAGGTAATCAGTGTCAAGATTGGTCAAATACGCTGGAACATGACCATGTCTTAAAACAAAAACCGTTTATGCATGGATGCCGTGACGAATGCCGAAGTGGTAAAAATCATACAAGTCCGACTGTAATGATTTTAATTTTGTAAGAATAGTTAAGACAAGTACAGTATACATGAACAGGGTTCATTCATAGTATTTGGGTATTGAACATCGTTATGCCCTCGGGCCTAAACAAGCGTTCATACCCAAAATACTTAGGAATGAACCCTCATTTTAGGGAGCTAAGAACCTGGCCAAAAATTTCCCACTGAACCATTTTTTAGTCATGGAGCTAAAATTTGTGAGTGTTGTGACTACGTAAGGGTTTTAAGAACTGAAAAACAAATTACTTGAACGGGAGGTTTAAATAAACTGCAGAAGAGGCTTTGAACTGGGGGTCTTGGACTGGCCCACATTACCCATACCACCATTTTAGGCCGGTTCCCCATGCCCCCGACCAGTGTGAAGAGTTGGGTTGTTGGTGTGCCACATTGATACACTTGGAAGTTGTTCTTTGGCAGATTTTTGAAGCAGTCTACAGTACAATGAGGAACATGGCTACCTTTGGAATCACTGACAAAAATAAATGGGATGAAATGCGGCCCTTAAATACAGCCTGGTTGGAAAATTGATGCCTTCTACACAAAACTGGCATCAAGTTGATGCAGAAATACTCTATGAAACAAAGCAAAGGAGTTTTAAAACTGCAAGAGGGAATCAAGGGAACAAGGTAAATGAGGTTGAAGAGATAATGTGAAAATGTAACATTTGAAAATTTCATTATATCACCAAACATATGTCTTATACCTCTGGGCATACCAACCTATAATTACAAAATCTGTGTTTGATTGGCTCAGTACAGGAACACAATATACAAATATTGACTTGCTCATGAGGAAAATGGTTCAAAATAAAATACCCGAGGTGGCTGAGGACCTGGGCCTACTATTTTTCCCGAGACCGAAGGTCGAGGGAAAATAATAACCTGGTAATAGCGCGATCCAATCCCAATGGTATTGTTCCTAAAATACGCGCGCTACGTCGCGGGTATGTGAGGAGCACAAATGACTTCTCAACCATGGACTCCTGGTGTGACGTAGCTAAGTAAATGGGAAAATTATTGGGGCCCCCGAAGATGGATAGGACATTGGCGAAAAACAAGTGATTTCAAAATGAAAAATAAACAAGTACGACTTTGAAGACAATACAAAAACACTTATTAGAAATCTGCGGACACTTTTCAGAATCACCTCCATTGCGGACAAACCTTAAATCAAACAAACTAAATAAAAAATGTACTATGCAAGGTCAAAAAAAAATCTACACAATCCATTCCACGAAATACCTTGAACTGAGGCTGAATTCACCTGGGACATGGGTCAAGCCCAATGCCGGATTATCAGGATTAGGACAAGGATCCGCGATGGCCACCGATTTAACATTTCAGTTCATTTTTGAAACTAAACAAAATGGCCGGACAAATGGATGAAGACGAAACAACTTTACAGCCATCGGTATTTTTAGCGCCAGGGATTAATCAAAGAGCTCCGGAGGGCTCTGGAATCAAACCAAATGAACAAAACAAAAGTCATGCCGTGATGATACATACCGTATCATTGGTATGGTAATCCTCATGCACTGCACGCGGTCCTGTCTCATGACATTTCATGGGGGCATCGGGTCATGGTTAGCCGATGGCAGTTTCATGGGGGCAGTGGGTCTTTTTTCAAGAGTAAAACAGACGACATGGGTACTTTCCCACCAAAAAAGACAAATAACCACTTGCAAATCAAAAACCAACAAATGGAAAAAAATGAAGAAAATAAAATTTTATAAAACAATGAATACAAAAAGTGGATAAATGAACAACTAATAAAATAAAAAAAAGAAAAAATTGTAATGGAAATAATTTCTGAAGGAATTAAACAAAAAACACCATGGGGTACTTCCACAACACTCATTAAAAAAATCACAATTAATCAGGGCTTGGCATTTGACACAAGGCTTGTATAATAAATACCTGGGATGAATATTGTAATGGTAATGTGAATATGATAGTATAAAGCCCAAATCAGCCCCACGAATATGATGATTAATGTCGTGTCAATAGGACCTTTGTTTTTGGAAAGTTGCCAAATTTGGGGAAACAAGGCTTGCATACTGTACAATCGGGAGCAGTCAGGGGTGTCATATCCGTTTACCTTATCCAGGTGATTTGTAATGTTATTCAGAGACATGGCCGACCATTAGTGAAATTACTTTCATTTTGTTAAATTCAATGGTGGTAACCAGCAGCAGGGGGCAGAGGGGCGAGTGGCCTCTGCTCGAACCCCCACAAACCCCCCCACCCCCTTCAAAATAAACTGATGTTTGTTACAGTTTGTCTATTAAGAAAATGCTTTGGCACACCTTCTGCCACCCACCCCCATTTTGCAAAGGCTGGTTGGCCAACTGGTTAATCTTATCATTTATGAAGCCAAAGGCTGTGCAAAAGAATGGGCAGAAGAAAAGGTAACAGAGTGACTTAAATATACCTAATATGTGTATAAACAGTAAAGTATCATATGGTACAATGCTTATGGGATAGGTATAAAAACACTCCTCACTCCCAGATTCCCAGGGAACCTTGCTTGTCATACACATGGTAAAGCTGCTTCAAAAATTGATAAGGACAACAAGGTCAGGCTTGTAAGTATTTAGAATCTATGGTTTCCCTTTGGGATTGGTGATTGAGGTGTGAGAAACAAAGATGATCTTGAAGACACCTTCATGTGCAAGCAATGTAGAAGACAATAGAGGTATTTCCTGTGCCAAAAGAAGAACAGGCTCATCAGGGACCGGTATGATTATTTCTGAGCACGACGCACAAATTAAGGTCCCTATTCATATTCATGAGTGTAACTGTTTTACCCCTAAGGGTGGGGGTCACTCAAAACTTTGGTTGTGGTGGGGTGCAGCCACAAAGTGCCAAAACTTGGCTTGGGAACTATATTTTTAGCAAAATAGGGTCTTGGAACTTATTTTTGGCCAATTTTATGGACTTGGGGAACTGAATTTTGGGCTAAATTAGAGGTTCAGTATACGTCGTAGCTATCAGTGAAACACGATTGGTCAATACGCGTCACATGACCAGTAATAAACAACCGTTTAGGCATGGCTGCTGTGCGAATGCGAAAGTGTTAAAAAATCATACAATTTCAGACTAGTAAATTGATTTAATTTTGTAATATAGTAAGTAAAAAGTACAGTATACATGAACAGGGTTAATTCATAGTATTTTGGGTAGAACAATAGTTTATGCCTCGGGCCTACAACAAGAGTTCATTACCCAAAATTACTATGGAATGAACCCCTCATTTCGGAGTGGAAGAATGAAAAAATTTCCATGAACATTAGGCATGGAGCTAAAATTTGTGAGTTTAGGGACAAGTACGGGTCTTAAGAACCTGAAACATACGTGAACAGGAGGCTTAAAAACTGCAGAAGAGGCTTGAACTGGGTCTTGACGGCCCACATACCATACCACCAATTTTAGGCCGTGTCCCCATGCCCCCTCCCAGTGTGAAGAGTTGGGTTTGTTTGCTGTGGCCACATTGATAATTGGAATGTTTTTCTTTGCAGATTTTTGAAGGCAGTCCTACAGTACACTGAGAACATGGCTACCGTGAAAACACCTGACAAAAATCAATGGGATATGAATGCTGCACACTTACACTACAGCCTTGGTTGAAAAAGTTGCTGCCTTCTACACAAAATGGCATCAAAGTGAATGCAGTATACTCTATGAACAAGAAAGATGTTAAAAATGCAAGAGGAAACAAGACAGGGTACATGAGGTTGAAAGGTAGAATACCATGTGAAAATGTAACATGAAAAATTCTATTTATATCCACCAAACAATATGTCTTAACCCTTTGGGCACTACCACCTATAATACAAGCTGTGTGATTGGCTCATTACAGGAACAATATACAAATATTGAAATGCCTTGAGGGAAATGGTTCAAAATAACTACCCGAGGTGACTGGAGGGACCGTGGGCCCTACTATTTTCCGAGGACCGAAGGTCGAGCGGAAATTATAACCTGCGTAATAGCGCGATCCACTCCAATGGTATTATTCCTAAAATACCGCGCGCTACTAGCGGGTCATTGTGAGAGCACAATGACTTATCACAATGACTCCTGCGTGTGTGTGACGTAGCTAGTAAATGAAAAATTATTGGGGCCCCGAAGAGGATTGACATGGCGAAAACATTGATTTCCAAAGGAAAATAACAAGCGACTTGAGCCATACAAAAACACTTTATGAGAATGCGACCACTTTTAAGATCACCCCATTGCGACAACCTAGTACATCAAACAAAAACATAAATAAAATAATTAATAGGCAAGGTCAAAAAATCTAACAATCCATTCCCACGTAATTACCTGAAATGAGGCTGACTTAACCATGGACATGTCCATGCCCACATGCCGGTATTATCAGGATTATGGACAAGGTTATCGCGATTGCAACGAATTTAACATTCAGTTTCATTTTGGAACTAACCAAAATGGCCGGACAAAACTGGATTGAAGCGACAAATTTACTAGCCCCTCGTGTCTTTTTTTAGCGTCCAGGAATTCATCAAAGGCTCGGAGGGTCTGGATCAAACAACGTGAACAAAAAAAGTCATGCCGTGATGATACATACCGTATCATGGTATGGTAATTCACTCATGCACAGGCACGCCGGTATGTTCATGATCATGTGAGCATCGGGTCATTGTCTAGCCGATGGACAGTCTCATGGGGCAGTGGGTCTTTTCAAGAGTAAAACAAGACGACATGGGTACTTTTCCACAAAAAGGACAAAATAACCAATTGCAAATTCACAAACTACACAATGAAAAATGAAGAAAGAGAAATAAAATTTTATAAAAAAATGTTAAATACCAAAGTGGATTAAATGAACAAATCTAAATAAAAAAAAATGAAAATGGTAAAGGGATAAAATTTGAAGAATATAAACAAAATTAAATTAATAAATAGACAAAGATAATAAAAAAATAAATAGCAAATAGACAAACAAAAAAATCACAATTAAAATGGATAAATTGAAAATAAAGTATACAAATAATGTGAAAAGAAACCCCGAAAGAAACGTTCGTTCATTACCATGACTGAGTGAAACTCAAACTCTGGCTCTGCAGGTCTGGCCAGCGATCTTCATGTAAACATTTGCCCAAATATGAAAATGTTTTGGATTTGGATGCTTATAACAAATCATGCGTAAATACACAATTGACTCTTGTTTTTGTTTTTGTAAACAAGGGCCAGGGAACTTATGAAATTCCAGACAGCAGTGGTTGGGACGGTTGGAACGCTGTGTTTTAGGTTAGGGTTAGGGGATGCGTGGGGGATCAGCTCAGCCTCCTGTCATGACCATGTGACTTATGGCCATGATGGACTGTGACTGAGATCGATTACGTAGTAGTTTTAGGGATAAACAGCGAAAAAAGTGAGGTTGGAAAAGCATTTGAAAATAGCTACCGTCCACTTCATTGGTAATTTTATTGAATATTCTCGAACAAGCTGTGTACCTTTTTACCATTTGAAACAAATAATCCAGCCGCGAATTCAAGAAAAACTCAAGGATCCATATCACTGTCAAGTCATTTGTCAGACCCGCAGTGGGTTTGTGTGTACTCCTCTGTACTTTGGATATGTCAATTGTCATTTGTCATGACTATCATTCAGCCACGCTGGTAAAATTGTGATGATGTGTATGATCATAAAAGTGTTCATTGTGTAGTCTGCGCACAAATTGCATTCTATTTCAAAGTTCATGCAATCCAGATCCGTAAGATTACCCAGGTTTGTTTAACTATCTAAAGTTGATTTTTAATTAATATCAACAGCCAAAAAGTTTATAAATTCCAGCTCTGAAAACAGCAAATATGGCGAAGCATTCCTTCCCACACTTTTAGTTTTGACACTCGCAATCCCCTGAACATGGATTTAAAAAGTTTCAATTGCCTTTTCTGATTGGTCAAAACTTGTACTGGGATTGACGTATTATGTACTGTGATTCCCTGGAGACTTTACTATTATATTTGAGGAGGTCGGCTATCAAATAAAAATGAATTGGAGTTTTAAGTGAGAGATTTATTTGGTGATATGAAACTACGGTAGTTAATGACAATAATACCTTTGCACCTCTTTTTTTTCGGTCATTGTGTGAAATCTTGGTTTTGGTCTTGGGCCTCGTATTTTTCCTCGGGAGCTGACTCTCCCTCGGAAAAATACCTCGCCAAAAACCAAAGAATTTTCACACAAATGACCTCAAAAAGATATTGCGCAGTTATTATTGTCTAAATGTAGGCCCATTGTCTCCAGTCACCGAGGGGGGGTATTTTGAACCATTTCACGAATATGAGCAGTCAATATTTGTTTTTATATTATAACTATAAAAATATTTGTGTCATTTGAAACACTTAGCAATACCAATGCAGGGAAAAAAGTTCCCATAAAAATGAACTATTTTTCCCGTGATGGGGGAAATAGTATCTTTTTTATGGAACTTTTTTCCCTCCTGTCAAATTTTGCGGAACTAGTTAAGATATTTTATGCCATGTGATATAGTGAGCCACCAATCAAATGACAGAAATATTTTTTATGTGTTATATAATATGAGATAGCCCTCTGAGTAACCAATCAAATTACTCTATATCTCTGTGTAAAGCATACCACCATTTCTTAAGTGTCTCTGATTTGCTCATTATATGATATACCTTCCAAGTCATAACTCATTGAATCAAAAAGTTTTCTTAATGCAGATAGATAGGCAGTAGTGCCCAGGGGTTCAATAGGTATGTCTTTCAAACATTGATGTCTATTTTCACAAAAGACATAGATTGGTGGTACTTTTTGTCTTAACCAAATAAGTAGTACTGGCTGTACCTCTTAAATATCCCATCTCAATACTGACCAGGAAGGCTTGTACCAGCCTCAGTTGATACTTTACCTGAATAATCAAGCCCTATATCTGTGGCTACCTAGTAAGTTCATGGGAACTATGAATGAGCAAAAAAACCAACTAGTTTTGCTTCAAAGAATAAAAGGGAAAAGCGCATATACTTATATAAGCAATTGGTGATCGCATTAAGCCCAATTTATTGGTCGAGCTATGAGTTGCAAAAATTTTTAAAACTCATAGCGAGACCAATTAATATTTAGGGCTTAAAGCTCCAATTTTATATCATTATCATGTTTTGATCCGATATTTTCACACACTTGGACTCCTCAAAACATGATGATGACCTGATATGGTGCATGGTGCTTGTGTTCATAAACTGGGATGAAAAGGATACCTTGAAAACAAAGGAATATTTTGCATCTGACGCACTGCGATAGAAAACTTGACTACCACTGTGACTTCTGATATCTGGAATGATAGATATTGAATGCCTCTCACATTTGAATCACCTATTCTCATTTAAACAACACTTACAATGTAAGTTTTAACTATTTTTTTGTGTCAGAATGCAAAGTTTTCATAGGAACTTGCCAAACATTTCCAATCCCCTGTAAGATGTCCTTGTGGGGTAGTGTCTATTCCTCGGCATAAAACACACCCACCATTCCTGTTGCCTTTGTGCTGATATGCTAGCCCCCTTATGCAATTTATAATGTTGAGGTCCTGTCAGTGTGGCCCGATCAGCCCCTCTATCATGGCATTATTCATATTTAAGTGCATCTTGAGTCCAACCGATGTAAGGAACCATGCCCTCTATGTAGGTCATGAATGGCTTTTCCACAAGTCTGTCTTCTGGGGCTGGGTATGTTACAAAGCATGAGCAATGACCATCACACGTATTCTGAACCAAGTGGCGCCGTGAATGGTCATGGTATTATTACGGTTGGAAGGTTCCATTTTACTTGTGAAGTTCCTGTTACTAGTCTGTTATTAGGTAGTGATACACTGTGGAATCATGTTTATGTGCAAGATGAGCCGCACCATCTCCAATGACATCTGATTTCATATACAATATGAACATCGTAGCGTAAGAAATTCAACTCCATATACTAATTATGATATAGGGATATGAATTTCATCTTATGTAGGTTAAATACACATTTCCAGCAAATTCATTTATTGGATTAAAGGGGCATTTTGTTATTCATGGAGTTGTCCCATTGACTTTCATAAAAAAGAGTTGAGATTTTTTTGTGCCTTGTCTTTTGTGCTGATTTGATTAGATCAATTTTTTATTTCTTGTCTGTACAGTGTTTTTTGGCCATTATGACCTTAGGGTCAATGGTGACCCTGATTAATTCATCAGACTTTTACAGAATAAACTGCATGTGATGCTGTACTTTTAATTTCATAAAGACCTCTGCTGCATCTCAGGGTTGCCATGAAGTAGGGGCACAAACGGTCCAACTCCTGTAGACCGCGAAAATACAACACGGTGAGGACTGATGTGATACAAACATTTTGTTTCGTACATCTTAAGCAACCATAAAATAAACTGAAATTTTGGAAATATCCTTTTTTCACAAGGATAATCTATTCACCATAAACAAAGAGAAATTGCGATATTATAAACCAAATGTGCCCTTTAATGTTCTTTTAGTAATTACAGAAAATGAGAAGTTTTGAAGTTTTCATATGTAAAATGAGTATATCAAATACAAATGTGTTGTATTTTTTTGTATTGATTTTATTACTAATCTTCTTTTTTCATTTTGTATACAACTTAACAGTTTTTTACCCAGAAATATATCAATTTTTCTCAAAAAAACTAAAAAATTAAAAATTATCAATTTTAGCACAAGTCAACATGATGTACATGTTGTTTGTTACCAAACTTAAAACTTATTGTCGCCCCACACTTTAGTACAGGTTGTGTGTGTGAGTCCTTGTGTGAATAGTTGTGTGCAAAAGATAGTTAGCCTCCTCTAAAATGCTGCTATACCCTTGTTTGCAATGAGCATCACCCATGGGGCTTGTGTCATTATGTCCACGAAGGTAACAACCCTCCGAATAATGAACCTTATAATTGTAACTATATAGTTAAGCTACACAGATAGTCCAATTACATTGTGCCAATGTGTGTCAATTCTGGCATGTTGGTTGAATGCATCTTCTTCTCCCCTTTGGGTCAGTGATGCCAAAAGTATGTTGAACCATTTTTTGACCAATGTTAAGCCAGTGAGGGCATAATGCAACATTGATATAGTGCAATAGCATTTGTCGGATTTATTAAAGCTGTTTATACTTTGTTCACACCAATATACAACAATATTTTGCTTTTGTTGTATATAGGTTATACACCACTAACTCAATAACTAAAAATGGCAACTTTGAGCATGTTTCTTTCATTTTTTAAACTCTCACAGAGGAAATACAATACCACACCAAAGTACAAGCTAAAATCACCAAAAAAAATTTCAACAATGGTTACCAGAAATTTTGTTAGTTTAACAAATTTGCCAAACTTCACAGCACGTCAGACCCCTCCCAACACACACCAAGCTTCTCTATAGAGTCGCTAAGACTTATAGTGGGCATATCGATGTGAAATTGATGAGCGCGGAGTAAATTGACTCAAATTTACTGTCCAAATACCACTTAGTTTGAGAAACATACCAGGCTACCATGTCAATCATGAAATTCCATCATTTTTGGACGGATTGCGTAGCAAAATCCGTCTTATGAAATGGCAATGTCTGGATGTATGTATGTAAGGATGTATGTAAGGACGTATGTATGTGTGTCTGGACACAAAAGGTCAACAATTTTTTTTAATATTGTTCATTTTTTTCCAGATGAGCTAGAGTACCCAAACTTAGATATATTGTAGGAGGGCACAAGCCCCTACTACCATGTAATCCATTCCCCCAGGGTCCTCCCCTGGGTCTGACAGGGGGTGGGGAATGTCAAAAAAGGTCAACATTTCACAAAAAGGTAAACATTTTGCCATAACTTTTTTTCCAGATGAGCTAGAGTACCCAAACTTAGATATATTGTAGGAGGGCACAAGCCCCTACTAACCATGTAATCCATTCCCCCAGGGTCCTCCCCTGGGTCTGACAGGGGGTGGGGAAATGTCAAAAAAGGTCAACATTTCACAAAAAAAGTAAACATTTTGCTATAACTTTTTTTCCAGATGAGCTAGAGTACCCAAACTTAGATATATTGTAGGAGGGCACAAGCCCCTACTAACCATGTAATCCATTCCCCCAGGGTCCTCCCCTGGGTCTGACAGGGGGTGGGGAAATGTCAAAAAAGGTCAACATTTCCACAAAAAAGGTAAACATTTTGCCATAACTTTTTTTCCAGATGAGCTAGAGTACCCAAACTTAGATATATTGTAGGAGGGCACAGTCCCCTACTAACCATGTAATCCATTCCCCCAGGGTCCTCCCCTGGGTCTGACAGGGGGTGGGGAAATGTAAAAAAGTCAACATTTCACAAAAAAGGTAAACATTCTGCCATAACTTTTTTTCCAGATGAGCTAGAGTACCCAAACTTAGATATATTGTAGGAGGACACAAGCCCCTACCAACCATGTGATCCATTCCCCCAGGGTCCCCCCCCTGGGTCTGACAGGGGGTGGGGAAATATAAAAAAAAGTCAACATTTCACAAAAAAGGTAACATTCTGCCATAACTTTTTTTCCAGATGAGCTAGAGTACCCAAACTTAGATATATTGTAGGCGGACACAAGCCCCTACCAACCATGTGATCCATTCCCCCAGGGTCCTCCCCTGGGTCTGACAGGGGGTGGGGAAATATAAAAAAAAGTCAACATTCACAAAAAAGGTAAACATTCTGCCATAACTTTTTTTCCAGATGAGCTAGAGTACCCAAACTTAGATTTCTTGTAGGAGGACACAAGCCCCTACCAACCATGTGATCCATTCCCCCAGGGTCAATCCATTCCCCCAGGGTCCCCCCCCTGGGTCTGACAGGGGGTGGGGAAATGTCAAAAAAGGTCAACATTTCCCAAAAAAGTCAATTTTTAGAGCCTATAAATATAGGCTATTGTCATCACGTAGCAAATTAGAGTAAGAAACCCAATATTATATCATTAACTAGTCTCTCATGTCTTGTCCAATCCTTTTTGAAACTCGCGGTATGCATATGACATTTACCCTGAAAAGTTATGTTGTGGATTCTGAAATTTTGAGCAGATGTTGCATTTTGGGGCATTTTGTTTGGCCTTGTGTGGGGGGTGTGTTTGACAATGATTGTGTTGGTAGGCAAAGATTATGTTGAATTGTCTGTTGTCCTACAATGTAGCTGCATGCGGTGTGAAAGTTGAAAGCCATGCATTATCAAGGCTGGCCTAGAGAGGCATGCATTTGCAGCCTAGTCTGATAACCATTTGCAGTAAATTTCATATGACACTATGACAGTTTACTTTTATCAACTTCAATTAGCACTCTCCAATATGTCCTTGATTTGGAAATTCAGGGCTAGCTCTATAGTAGTATACACTTTTTGTTTTCACTAGACCATACTTGGTTTCATTTCAACTTTTATGCTTTCAACTATATAGCAGTGGTTATATGTGTCAAGCTATTTTCATCTTCGTAGGATTCTAGTTGTGGGAGATATTAGCTGAACAATACTTTTGTCAGAATACCTTTTCATCAACAAACATCACAGAAACAGATTTGTTGTTGAAACATTATATAACAAATATGAATACTCGGAATATATGATTTGTCACAAAAACTATGATCCAGGCCCTTAGACATGGTGTCAGAATTGACTGAGGTTTTAGTGCCAAAGTGTGAAAAAATTCATTTTGGCAAAAATAACCATAGTTTTAATTTTAAGATGTCTTTTCTAAGGTAAAATTATTCGTAGATTATGAATTTTTAATCAAAACCTGTATCATACACTTTTGCTACAAATTGATTTTGGCATTTTGTCCGAAAATCACACTTTTCGGGTGACCAAAATTTTCACCTACCAACTTTGAATACTTACCGAGAATCTACAATATACATATATATGACCCTTTTTTTTTATAATGTTCCATAATCAGATAAAGGTAGTAACTTATGGATCACAGTATTTGTTTTATCAATCATTCATCTTTCACACCAAACCATTCAAATTTGACACGTCCCGTGACAAATGACATTCAAAATTTAGCACTTTCGAACAACAATTTTGCTTTACACAATCACATCTCTGAAAGGCAGGGTCACAGGATGGTTTACCTTCCAGTTTTGGCAAATTTAATAAGCTTTAATTGATACTACTGCTTCATTTCAAGTATAGGAATCATGTCCAAAATACAAAAATGTTTCCCCTACCCCTTGGTTTTTCTGGTGCGTGAAAAAAATATCGTCGTCTAATAAAATTGGAACTACGAGAAAACTAAAAAGCTATAGGCTTTGAAAATTGAAATCGATTATGCCCAAAGCAAGTCCCTACCTAGTTATGGTATACTTTTTTTCACCTCCAAAATTATGGAGAATTTTTTTTTTAATCATTCTGACCGCGAATCCAATTTTCACCTAACATTCGGCATTTCGAGAACCCGTGAAAAAAACTGAAAAAGTCAAACAAATATTATTAAAAAGTTAATCGATTATGCCAGACACATTCCCACAAGATATAGTCTAAAGTTTTGTCAAAACTGCAAAATATTTGAGAAACATTTTTTTTCTCAAAGCAAGATGCACTTATCAGCAAAATACATAGGTTTCTATGGGACTTGGCATTGCGCATACCCCAAAATGCCGATATCTCGGAACGCAACCAACATTTTTCATTTTTTGACTTCATATTAGATTCTACACAAAATTTTAACCTAGAAAACATGTTTTGTTTTCATTGTTTAAGCACCTTCATATTTTTACACTTTTCAAAAAACCTATGTCGATCTGAACCATGTCATTAGCCTTTTAAATTGTTTCTTATTTAATGTGGCAATTAATATAGTGTAAAAGACAAATGACTAAATTTATTCGATAGTCATTGTTTTCACACTATAGTTATTGTCATAACATAATTTTCTACTACCTTTTCTTGGAAAAAATGTATTGTGTCAATGTTTTTTAGTTTTTAGGTAAAACCCAACTGTGTCCCTGGCATGTTACTCTTGAAGTGTTTACTGAATTAAAGATTACAAGTTAACAGATTTTTGGAACACAAAATTTTTATAAACCAAAGATTCATTAATAGTACATCAACATCTGAAGTACTTTGTGGAATCAATCCCACATTTTAGAGGAAATGTATTCTATTGAGAGCTGTTTTAACATGATCAAAAGTATGGTGCAGTGTTTTATGATTTCCCTGTTCGTTACATTTATTGTTTGAAAAAAAACCAAGTAGGCTTTAAGTATAACTGCAAATCTTACCTTGCAAAGCTACTTTTACATGAATAATATGTCTCAACAATCAAATGTAGATATTGTCGGCCTAGTCCCTCACACGTGAACATTTTGCATAATGCAAGGTGTATTTTTTATTGTGAAGACCCTGTTATTGTATAACAAGTTACAAATTTGGAAAGTTTTCTTAAAGACATGTTCATTTAAAGTCATTTTAACCTAAATTATAACTGCAAATTTTTTTTACATTTAAGGACCTACCTGGTCTTCCAATAATCATGCTATTTCTCTATTATCCAGTTTCATTTTTTTGCTATTTTATTTATTGGAACGTTCATTTTCCATAATCAAAATAAGGATTTTTCCACTGCACTTCATCCCACTTTGAGAAGTGTGATGAACTAAAATGTTTTGCCTGCAACCAGGGCAAGCCCCCCCCCCCCCCACCACTTTAATTATGCATAGAACATGTCTTGAATGGCCAGGCTCTGGTATTTAAACCTCATTGGCATATTATTATGAAGTGCACATGTGTTTGGCTGGAATTGGCCCTTTATCCTTGCACTGAGTTAACTTGAAAAAGCCCAAATTCTCCAAAAACTCGCTCAGTCATAAGTGGCCTTACAAACACCCTGCTATCTCAGAGGGTGTAATTGAGTTCATCCCATAAATGCACCAGTTTTGTAGACATTTCACCTCATAATGTCATGTGATGCCATCATCGGTAATTCCCCAAAAATCACATTCTTAGAGGGGGCCTGTCATGCTAGTATTGGTGGCGCTTTCACATACGGTTAGTTTATTAAAGTGGATTCACCCTTTCCAGGTTTCATTATTCTTTTTCACAAAATTTTTGCCGTTTGGGAAATAAGTCAAAATATGAACAATTAATTTTTTACTATAGACTCATCTTTTAAAATTTGTTTGCATTGTGAATTATGGCATTTTTGTTAATTGTTAATTTTCCCCCAAGTTCCTTCTGTTGACTACATTTTTACAATGTAATCGCTACATTCTCCAATTCTGCCGAGGATGCAGATCCCCTTTAACACATAAAACCGGACTTTTGACACCCTGCGTTCCTGTCCACCAGCACTGATTATTTCTGCTGGTATTGGGAAATTGAGAAATACTTTGTTGATCATAATGATAGTGGCTCATTACACAATATTATAATGTTTTAGGCATTTGAACCAAAATTGTTTTGAAAGTGAAACTAACAGGCAAAGTGAAGACTGAGACTTATGGAAACAAATAGGGATTGAGGAAGTCCATATCAGTGAAATGAATTTAAAAAAAAGAAAGAAATTAAAGCTCAGATTAGTGTTGCATATTTTTGTGGGGTTCACATATTTATTAGTTAAATAAGTCAAATGCCAATCTTCCGATTTTAATCGGAAATCCGATTTTTTTTACATTTTAAGTTTTTTAACTTTTTTAATTTTTTCTATATTTTCAGATTTTTTTACTTCAACCTATTTTTTATTGTTGATCGTAGATTGAGATTTTATAACGGAATTCTTGTTTATCATAATCTGATCTCTCAAACTCCTGATGCACTCAAAAGTACATAGGAACATCGGTATATTAAATAGGTTTGCGTACATCGCGATTGTTTATAAGAACTAGCATAAATGCTAAGCATGTCCCCCTGGCATGCAAGCTTGCTCTCTCGGAAAAAATACCGACGAAGCTACAATGAACATGCAAATTGAATTTACAAGCCTTGGAAACAATTTAAAAGACATCGAGAAGTAAAGCACGTGGCCCGTAGCGTTTACTCAAAGCGAAAGGCGATAATTTGCAGTTACATAGGAAGACCCCTTCATTGGGTCGGGTGATAACAGTGTTAAGTGATGGCAAGTCTTCAAAATTTTATCCATTGCTGCAATTTTTGAAGGCTATTTCATGGTTGCAACTGCGTAGTACTATCACTTATGCCAAGGCACTGAACTGCAAAGAAAAGGCCCAAACGTTCTTGTATCATAATCGTATAGTTTACTTTGGCCCTTTTTAATACCTGAAAGTTGAATTTGAGCAACCAAGCATGACTAAAGTGAGATGAGTTGGAGTCCCGCACTAAGGCTTTAGCCCCATTCTTCACTTACAGTTAATTTTACCTCTTTCGATAATATTTTACTCTCAGAAATGGTCTTTCTTAGCGCAATGTGTCAGACTCCCCCTCTGGCTTCGGGGGCTTCGCCCCCTCGACCCCCACCGGGCCTTCGCACCTGGACCCCACGCAGGGGGGTCCCTAAGGTGAGCCCCTGGACCCCCGGCCGTTGGGGGGCGATACTCCGGTCGCATTCGGCTCCCTCCGTTCGCTTTCAGATTTTTTTTTCCCACTCCCATTGGCCTCTCTGTTAGTATGACAATGAAGTACCATTTAATAGGCAATGATAAAGGCGCATTTTTAAAAAATCATAACATGTAAACAACAATTTTTG
>JAMKCH010034880.1:0-15643 GCA_023653785.1 Ophioderma brevispina
GCGAAAGCGCCGTTAAAAGTCAGACATTACAAAAGTGACGACGAGCAATCTGCATCTGTAAATCTTCCAGTCCGAAACAAATTTCTGGGGTCCCACAGGACCTCCTTTAGTATTTTTATACCAGTACTAAACGACGAATGGTGTGAATTCGAGCGAGCTTCCCGCTCAATTAACTATCTTGTACACATTTGGTGCAATTTATATATTAAAGCCAAGACTGATAACATTTCACAATTCTGAACAATAGGTGTTGGATTGTAAGATTTTAACGGGCGTAAGTCGTAATCGTAGGGTCGTAGGAGTGTCCGATTTACAGCATGAGCCAGTTTTAACCCTTTCCCCCGACCCTCCTAGGCAGCATTCACAGTCCTTCACACCCAGGGACGTTTAGGGCGATCAAAATTGGCAAATACCGACCTCCGTCGGCAAACATTTAAATCGGTATTGTTCCTAGTTTATACGATAAGTATTCAGAATTAACTCGTGTAGTATTATTAAACCAGTTCCCTTTATTTAAGTTCAGTTTGCCCCTAGTGTAAGAGATAGAGACCCATAGAGCGGGAATATTTAAACCAACGAGGAGAATCGCGTTATTTTGGAATAGCCCAAACCCGTAACCGTTTTCTCTCACACACAGCGCGCCGAGGTTGTTGCTGCGTACGCACGCGCGTGTCGTCACTGTTGACAGGCGCAATCACACGCATATAAAAATCTGTGCGTCAACGCGATATTTACCAGTTGTTGCATTTTCCCCAGTGTTCCATTCTCTCTATTCGGCCGATGTTCTGCAATAATTATGCCAAAACCAATCGATTGATGAAACTATGCTTCTAAAACGATTCCTGCATCCATAATGCACAAAAAATTCCTCCCGATGACCCCTGTTAATTTTGCTTAGGAAAAGAGAATTGAGTCCGTGAGTAGCATGGGGCTCATTGTTGTTGTGTTTTCACTCCTCTAGTGTGACGAACGTAAAATACTGTCGTGTCCCGATAAATATCCATGAGGACTTTTCCATACGACGAAACTTAAACCAAATATGGTGGTGCCCAAAACTTGTTAATGATGCGTATTCTCATTATAATACTTTGGTGCAACCTAGATTTTGTTACGCCTTTTCGGGAGATCTTCGGGTCTGGGTTGATATTTAACTGATCATTGTAGAGACCATATCTTGATAGTAGGAGGTGAGAATTAGTTATTCCATTTATTATTTTCAATGAAAATAGTGTTTAATAAAAGGTTAATAGGATATACATTTTTGGAATCATCCTTACGACAAGACGGACAATATGGCATACATTTCAACATAGATTGGGAGTAATTTCAAGTTGACACCCCTGTGTATCAACTTAAATTGGCCCCTATTGAAAAAGTTACACCACCATTTGTCACAACCTACTACCTTTGCATTGTGATTTAGCGGGTTCATCCTAACTGAGAATGTATTGGGACAGAACGATGACGTTGACCCAAGTCCGCTCCCGCTCTAATTATATACAGTGCCATAGAATACTAATTATATAGAGTGCTAGGTTCGATTGTTCGTGGTAGAAGTAATTATAGTCCGGCGGACTCACAGTCCGGCTAAAGTAAGGAAGAGCGGCACTCAATAGCGTTCAGTTGACTCTTCACGCAACAAATTTCACGCTTTATTCCGTATCGTCTATGGAGCCCCCGGACTATGGCTCCGCTTCCCGCCGACTATAGTTGCTTTCATTGCTTTTCACTTTCCTTAAGAAGAAAAAAAAAAAAAGATCATTCACTTCATTCATCCACGCTTGCCCCAATCAAACGTTCCGCCTGGAAGTCCGCTGTGATGTAGAGTCGCCCCCCCCTCCCCCCGTGTAGATCACTCAGCATTGTTTTCTCCATGGTGTATGTGCAGCACGCATCATTTATTTCACCACTGTACCAAGTAGTCTCGTCTACAAAGACAGATTTAAAATGTGGTCTGTGGATGGACAATTTACTAATTTAAGTACAAACCTATAAACACTCATAATTCGTCATTAAAACACTTAATTGCCCATTAGCAATGATGGGGTTCTATGCATGGGACCCAACATTTAATTTATTTGCGATTTCTCGTTACGCATGAACATTTTCAGGGATTATTTTGTTATTTGTTTGATTTATGAATGTACGCTTCTCCTAATACCCAAAAATGTTGGCGGGTTTCCACGGCTTCCCTTAGCATATTGGGTCGGGTCCCTAAGAGCCCCCGTACGTGGGCACAACGGATTAGAAAATCAAGATATTCATTAAAAAATTAAAATAAATCTTGGGATTTCATTGTGAGGCAATTAATTGTGTAAGTCGATGGGAAAGACCAAGGTGAAATTCAACTTATGCGAGAAAAATGCAATATGGTATAAATTCGGCTATATTGCCTATAATATTTTGAATGGGTTATTCTATAGTAGAATAATGAATTTTTTGTTTTTTTTTTTTGTTTTGTTTTTTTGACAAATCAGATTATGGTCCAGGGCAAAGCCTTTTAATCTGAGTCCAATCACAAAGCCATTAAACACATTATATTCTAGTATACCTACAATTCTTACCGATCCATATTGTATCCGTTACAGATCATAAATAATCCAACATAAATCATACGTTAGTAGTTTTCCAGAGTCCCCACGTTTTATCAAAAGTACATCTTTCCATCTTACTTACAGCTAAGTATTTCACTATATTCATGTATCTCTTTAATTGCTATATTAATGATATATAGTCTGGGTTGTCAATTTTGTACTCTGGACCTGTAGAATGGAAATTTTGCAAGTAAAGATCACGTTAACAAACATTATACCCTCAAGCCATAATATATAAACTTGACAAAACGCCACCCGTGGAAGTATGACATTATTTGAGGGAAAAGGTTTCCAGCTTTTTTTCCAAAGGGCTTTACATATTTAGGCACGGACAAGAACATGTGTTCAAACTGGTTCCCTTTCTAATTTTCACAACATAAAGAACAAGTAATTCGTGTGGTTTTATATTCAACTTATATGCATTTGTTTGTTGCTAAAATATTGTTTATAATTTCTTATGACACCATTGCAGTTTTGTATTCTTTTGTTATCTAAAGTTTCTGCGCAAATCTTGGTACCAACCTTTCACAGGAATGATCTTCCTATTTCCTTTCCCATTTACTACGGCTACTAACTTACTCTGCTCGAAATTTTTTGCTTTTCATTTCTTAGTGCAGTGGCAGATAAACACCCGCCACCCTGCAGCCTTTTTAGACTTAATATAATTCCCGAACACTAGGTTGGAATGGTGAAGTTAACTTTTCTTGGTGCCAATCCATTTCCAGGTCCTTTATTTGTGATACAACTGTATTACACCTTGAATTCAAAACATATGTGTGTTCAGCCCGTATACAACATGTTAACTCCTCATTGTAGAAGATACCATTTTCATTTAATAACATCATTGATAAACAAAATACCTTTTCCCGCCATGTTTTAATTTAGCGTTTGTTTCTACTAAGGACATTTTATCATTCCACCAAAGGTAATTCCGGGCAACAGTGTTAAAATCGATATTTGGTTCACTCATATGAGAGGTATTTTTTTGTCCATGCATACAATACGTCGTGCCAAAATTTTGTTTTTTATCCTTTTACAGTTATTAAACCATTTAGACCCAAATTGGTAAAAGTCATATGTGTTAATTGAGAATTTTATAAATAATTTACCCATTTTTGATTCCCTAATCTACTCTTCGTAGCCAGGACATTTTAGAGCATTCAATTGTGTTCGATGTGGGTAATCCCCGCCCCAATTCATAATCTATCATATCATTTGAAGAGCGTTAATTTTGTCTGGTTTACCATCCCAAACCATTCCAAAATGATGTGGTTTAATTTAGCTTTTATGTATCTCGGGAATGCTTTGGATCATTTGACCAATATAATTTAGTTTGGCTAGCATTACAGGATTAAAGATATTTACACTGTCACTCGCCCCTACCTGTCAGCGACGCTTCGACCATGTCTTGAACCTTGCGTTGGACAATTGAATCTAAAATCTTTTGGATTTTAAATCCATCATTTCGTTAAAATCTTTGGAAAAAGTACCCCCAACATCGCGAATTTTCCATCAAACTTCCAATCTAACTTTAATTAGGACACAAGAGGTCTATTGTTTGTTTTGTAGCAACCCTATCCACACAGCAGACTCTTTTGAGTGTATTAATTTTTCAAACCAAAATTTTGGTGAATATATCAAGTGTCTTCATGGTCTCCTCTAATATCCGTAGCCTCGAGTAGATAGAGTAGTGTCTCGGCATTTGTGTACTTAATTCCCACAATCAGCTATACCATACCTTTAATATTCTTATATTTCTTTACATTGTGCCAGAATTTCCGCACAAGCACAAATAAATATGGGGATATGGGGTCCCCTGTCTGCCTCCTTGTCAATATCAAAACCTCTTGAGATATGTGCCATTTACAACCCATGATTATAACCATTTCTCTATAGAATATTTTAAACCATTTTACAATATCTGGACCAAAATTAAACAAATTTAAAACGTTTTTATAATGAAATAATGAGATAACCGTTGTCAAACGCTCTTTCCAAAGTCAATTCAGCAACATACCAGGTAAAGCATTGATATCAGAAAATTGCAATAATATCATATTAACCGTATTGTTGTCCTCCTATATACCCTCCCGGGGACAAAACCTGTTTGTTCCTTCAGTTATTAATATAGGGACACGCTCTTGATGCGGTTCTCAATTGATGCAGAGCAAGTTTTGATCCGTTTAATAATGAAATTGGACGCCGATTGCCTATGATTTCCCTGGGCTTGTTTCCCTTTTGTCAAAAAGTATATGTGCCCAATTGACGATTTTTTGTAACATTTTGCCGTCCTTCAAAAGCGGCTTAATTGAACGCAAAAGGAAGAATGATAAATCGGACCAAAAACATTTAACAATTCTACAGTAAAACCTCTGTACCAGGGGATTTACCATGATTCATGTTTTTTAATGCTATTGTTGTTCATCAATTGTGATTGTGCCAGCAATCTTTTCCCATTGTTTATCTGTTTAACTTTTTATCTGGTAATTTATCAGTAATATCATGCTAGCATATCTACATTTTCATTTTTATACTATATAATTGCTTATAAAAATTTACCAACCTCTTGTCATTATCTCATCATGCTGGTATGTTATTGTATGATATCCGTTTCTTCTTATTTTGAACCAGTTGCTTAGATAACAAATTTTCTCTTTTGCTTACATTTATTCAAAAGTATTTGGTAGGTTTCTCTCCTTCTTCAATCCCTTTTCGCTTTAGACGAACGATAAGCGTCGCATCTTAGTGTTTTAGGTCCTTAGATTTTCTTAACTCTTGGTTGTATACTCTTTAAAAAGACAATGTCTTTTTATGGTCTTCATCTTGCTTGTTATTATCTATGTTTTTAGCTCCTCTTCTAATTTTTGATTCGATTCTTGTAACTTTTTCCCTTTCTGATGATCCTTCTTACATTTTGACGCATATGAGATTGTTTTTGCACATCATCACCTCCCCCCTAATTTCTTCCCATTATTAACATTTCCGCAAACGAGTGGTCATCAATTACTATTGTTAGATCATTTGTATGATTGATTTATACTCTCCTTTGAATACGGAGTAACGCATATAAATTTTTAACATTGTTATCCAGGTTTGGTACAATTTTAAATAATTAGGGTCCTCCAAAGTGAATTGTTAACCTTCCAATATACGTTTCCATATTTTTATTTTATGTTTAAAGACCCGTGACAACCAATGATGATCTGATCTATAAACGCTGGGTTATTTTGGCATTTTTCATTCTGCCTAAGAGCTCAGAGGATACTCAGAAGAAATCTAGTCTTGCTTGTTTGAAATGGGATTTTGGCGACGCCATGTGTTCCTAAGGTGGTTCGGATTTCAAATTACCCAATGATATAAGGTTCAAATCATTCATGAGATGGTTTCGTACATCGTTTTTTGCTTTTGGATTGTTCGTTACATAGTTATAAGTACTCTGGGACCCCCAGGGTCTTGTACAGCTTCCAATCCCCACTAACATAACAGAAGGGTTATTATATTGTTCTATTAACTCTTTAAAGTACATAAAACTATGGATCAGTCCCATGTTTGCTCCTATATAAACTTATCAAAGTAATCTCCATTTCATCAATTTGTAAGATACATAAGCCAACCAGTTTACCATTTTAGGGTCACGTTTGCACATTAGAAGCTTGAAATTCAAAATTATTAATAAAATAATAGCAACACCCCTCTATAATTCGTATTATAACCTGCAGAGTAACATTCATATCCCCATTCAGCCCTAATCAATTTTCCCATTTGACGTCCCAATGAACTATCTGTATGCCAATAAATCGGATCGAATAACTTCTTTCCTCTTAAATATTTAAACACCTCTCGTCGTTTCACATTATCCGTCATCCTCTACATTTACGAGTACGATATAATTGATTGGCTCCATATTCTATCAATTCTATCCGTAATCATCAGTTATATAAAACTTAATTTTACATTTACATTACACTTGCGGAGTTATTAAAAGAAAATTAATATATATTAACATATTTAACATTGGCCAATCCACAACAAAAAAAATTGAAACAAAAATTTCAATAAAATAAATAAGTAAACGTTTGAAGGGCTGACGCGCAATAAAAGACTTATGGAATCAAACTATATCGCACTACATCTCTATAACACCATACTGAAATACAACGTATAAGTTGATCAAATCACATTTAATGATCAACCTTAGTAAGGAGTTGAACAAAATTGATATGTATATAACTCTAACTCGTCCTAGTACTAAGTGAAGACGCGTGCCGCACAACCATCGGTCCACCCTAAACTGCAGTTCGACTGTGCTTTGCCTACCACTCGGCTTAAAATTGTCCACTTTGCATTCGCCCGCACCGTCCACCCTCACCTCAAAAAACTGGACAGATTAAAAAAAGGGGGAAAAAAAAATACTGATGATTACAATTCCCGAATTTCAAATAATGATGAATATAAGACTTTTTGTTACTATGGTAGATACGAGCTAATAACCTCACAAGGTATGAACACGAAAATGTTTAAAGAGACATGAGGATATTTCAGAAAAAAAGCGGCCCCCAATCCTTCGTCGAACCCCGTCCATTACACCTTCTGGATGCCCACCAATGTACCAGATCACACCCTACAATGAATAGCTTAATACCGCCGTCTTTTTAATAAGATGAATGATCCAGTAGATTTCCCGCCGTGCACTACAGAAAGTCAAAAGCATGGTTCCCCACTTGGGGGACGACCACGACAGCATGGCAAGTTCAAAACAAGGCTTACTACGGTTTTTCCCCACCTCCCCTGCACCTTGTTTGTCCAATAAACCCTTCAAACGTTCTCGGCAGGTTTTTCGGTCCACAACCGATCCGGCTAAACCTGAGAGAAATTCGTATCCTAACAAAAATCTCCACTGTCACTTTAATTATTTTCAGATAAGTTTCTTAAGATCTATCTTATGCCGATACTTTATGTGGGTTGTCAAAACAAATATTGTCCATTTTTAAGGCTAAAGTTACCTTTTTCCTGTTATGTAAGCTAGACCCAAATCCAGATCTCAGAATACATAGAGAAAAAACAATAATACTGAGTCGGCAAGTCCAACAAGGAACATCATAGTGATGTCAAAATGAGGCGTCATGATACCGTCTTGTTTTTTCAAGAAAAATTACATTGTGCAAAGTTTCTGGGTGTCAATTCATACATCATCAGACCGTTTAAAAATCATCAGAAAAAGTCCAAACATCCTTATAAGAATTTAGCATTAAATTTTTAGCATATATTTATACACCTAGACATACATTACACCCACAATCCACACATACACATACATATATACATATAATAACATACACACATATACATATACATATATAGATACTTACATGTAGCATATAGACACACGGCACACAACATATACACTATACACATATATATACATATTTCATCCATCACCGTTGAAAAGGGTTTAGACCGAAGCGTTGTGCTTATTATTTTTTTAATACTATATTTGTGCACTGCTAGCATCTTAACCGTGTACCAATTTGATACCATATATTCATATATAGATATATATACATACATACAGCATTATAACCTAGCACCTACACATATATACACATACACACTCCTACACATATGTAACCACCTATACAATACACACACACTAGCTATCTCCACATAACACCACTCACGACACATATATATATATATCACACACCACCAACATATACATACCATACATAAATACACACATGCACATATACCACTTATCTAAAACACATCGTGAAGATATACATATCACCATATTATACATACCAATACACTTATACTCATTACATCATAACATATACATACAGATACCACTTGTGTCACAAAAATACGTTCACACACAACCCAAAATACCAACTGAGCTTGTGTTGGTAGTATACAAACACACTACCTAAATATACATAAGACACTAACATGCATACCTATAATACGTACATACACGTAGACACATAAAAAGATCACACCGTATACACACACATAATCACCTATCCAATGCACGCCAGAGTTTACTATTATAGCATGATAAGTGGTCCTGCCATATATAACACAAGTTAAAATTACATTTTTACAATTGTTAAAGAGTTTTACTCCCTTCGATGTTAATTATGTTCCAAATACATTTACACTTCATTTTCTACTCGATCATCTTGAGTTAGGTATAGGCCAAATGCCTACAGACTATACAATCGAATATTTTACGTCTTAATATAAGCACTTTCCGAATAGCGATCAAAGTATTATCTTTCCAATTTAAGTGTTGACCCGGCGATCCTAGGAGGATTGACGTCCTCATCAATATTCAAATGGGATTTCTTTTTTTCATATACGTAATGGACTTTATCCAAATATCCTCGGATAAAGAATCGCATTGTTTATCAATTCCCAGGTCCTGGAGTTTGATTGTATATGCTTATTAGCTCTATGGACTCTGTCATACTACACAAAAAGTTCAATCTACATCCACACAAAAAGATTATTAATTTTAATTGACTATTTTTTATTAGCAAAGACAAATATATATTGAAGCACCCGCGTCTGCTTATAGACATTTTTGGCAATAAAAACGGTTCCTTACGAATAAACATTAACGACCGTTTTTCTCTTTCTTGCTTTTTTCAAGTGAAAATGGGGTATAAACGCTGAATAATGGAACTCAGACTCATGTCATCTTTTGTATATTTTCATAGTAATACTTCTTTAAAGTGCATGTTTCCGATCCAAGTGTATCGTGTAATGTACTTGATAAAAAAATGGATCTGATATACAATACCTTTTTTTTTTAGTTATCTGGATGGGGTCTCACAGACTATCGAACAAGCACCTAAAAATTTATAAATAAGATATACTTCCATTACATTTGAAAGTGTTGTTGATTGTTCATATTTTTGGTGCAGACCTGGGACTTGGTTCAGTGTGTGATGCAGCTGTCTCCGTGTCCATGCGTGCCGTCGGTGCCTTTCGGAGGGGTTTGAGAGGTGTTTTGTTCTTCGTGCATTTCTTCGGTGCCGGTGTGAAATGGCTCCGAAGTCCTCAATTGCGGATCAGTTTGATGTCCATTAAGAAGCGGGGATGCCAAAAAGGGGTACCTACTCGTACCTAACAGGTCCCAATTTATGAACCGTGCGACAGGGGGGTGGATGCACCCTGTTGGGACATTGGAACTTGCTATCGTATTGGCGGAACCCGTGATTCATTACGAACATTACTGTGTTTGGTCTTTGTTGTCTGCCTTACCGTTTCCGAGGATCTGTCCAGATAGAAAAACGGTGCCACTGCTGTAATCTCATGGACAAAGCCGTCTGTCAATAACAGATATTTTTTGTCTCTGGAGAGCCACGATCTTTGCCCGTTGTTTCTTCTTTTGCCATTTCCTCTCCCAGGGCTTTTCTCTTTTCAATGAACCATCGCGAAAAGTCGTCGTTGAGGACAATCGGGTGTCCTTTGATGATTGGCTTTTTCTTCGGGCTGTTTTTCGGCCTGTTTTTTCCTTATATCTGTTATTTGAGGATATGCAATGATATCCCGTTTTTTTCCTGGTTGCTTTTTTGCCAATCCGATGGGCCGCTGAGGAATGGCTTCCCTCAGGTAACTCAATGCCAAGATCTGTCGTATTATCAGTGCCCACGGAATTTCTCCATGAGGGGTCATCTTTTGGTTCAAATCATATTTCCAGTGCTGAGGATCCAAAATGCTGGAACCACTTTTGTTTCGAAAGTGACATTTTCAATTGGGCCATATGTCAGAGGTAAAAGTTCGGATTTTCCTTTTTATTTTGTATAACAGGTTCTTAACCGACCCCCTTGGGTGTTAGTTTCATATCAACACATCCATGGGAAAGTGATTATCCGGTTGGGGTCCCTAGAAACCCCCGCCTTGGGCATTACCGGAAGGGTTTTTTAAGCTTGGGCACTTAAGTTGTTAATTTGTCAGACACTCAACTTTAATTTGTTATATGATAATTACAGGCTTGCATAATTGTGACACTTCCCGGTGGGCAACATAATCTTGTTTATACTAAGGCCTAAGCACCTGTAAACAATAAAAGTTCTGGGTGCAAATCCGTCTTTTATCTGTGCTTTTAAAAAAATATCTATTGTATCATTCAGGGCTATACTTAGTCCCTAGTACTCACTATAAAAAATTGGCCATACTGAAGGCAATCATTATTGTATACAGTACATTATTACAAAATTAACAACGATGGATCTGGGATTAAATCTCCAAATACGATTTTTAACCCAGGACACCCTCCTCGTGCAAGAAATTCTAATTGTCACCTAAAAATTTAGACGGTTTAGAAAATCAATAATGGGAATCCTTAAACAAGGGGGGGGGAGGGGGGTTGTCAGGGAGTCAAAAGTAAAACATGCAAAATTGTTTTGAAACCTACATCAACTTATTCCCTGGTCAAAGGGTCGCTTGGATTGAATATACATTGTTACGCTTGTATAGCCAGTCCATTGTATTGAGATCAGTAGTCTTGTATAAACGCCTATTGATGGAGACTAATACTCTCTGAGTCAACCCATCGATTGTTATTTTGTATTTTGTTAATCGGTGGAACAGTTGGTTCGTATAGGGCCGGCTCTGTATAATAGGAGACCGATTCAGGGCTGGACGATTACTGTCCAGGCAGAGCATTTTATTTGTTTGTTTTATTTTTACGATTTTTTTTGTTTTTTTTATACTGTACATTGCTATGCACGGCCAAGATGCTTATTGTTACTGGTGCAAAATGTACTTCCAATTATTAAACAATAATAAATAGTTTGATTTTATGCGTTTGAACTACTGTTCTGTCTTCGACTGTTGTCGAAGACAGAGTTGAACTGTGGGACAGTCTACCTTCTGGCGGAGACAATACACTAATACATTTTCGACAACATTTCTTTTAATTTAATAAGTAGTCCTGGTGTTGAAAAAGGAAGTCCTCAATGATTGATTTGACACCAGTGGCAATGGGGATACACGACCTTGATATGATGACACCCATGGCTTTGTAAAACATGTTAAATGTTACAATTAGGGCACCATAATTTTTCATGCTCATGCTGTCTTCTCAAAAAGCTCTGCAAATAATCATTATAATGGGATTCGTTTCATTTTGCTCATAGCCACGTATGAATAAGAGCGTACATCTGTTCCCATCTTACTGTCGCGCTTTTAAACAACAAGTTCTGTACAACGAGAGTCACTAAAATACATTTTAATTTCAGGTTATTATTTCTATAAAGGCTTTGTTAAGAGATGTCAAAGTCCTCTCTGGGTCCTTACAAAGACATGCATAACAAAATTGTTTGGCGTAGTTGGTTAAGAAGTTTGTTGGGTACAATGACCATTATGAGCATCCATTTATGATAAAGACCAATAACACCTTTTTGAGCTTAGACTGCAGGGGTTCGTTCGCGAAGCGTCGTATACTAACGTAGCCCTAGTTTCTAACGAGTGTGTGTTATTTTCGAGTTTCGATGAAGTTTTCGGTTTCGAGTGAACAAATTTCGGTTGCGATGAAGATTTTCGGGTTTCGAGGGACAAATTTCGGGTTTCGAGTTGAGATTTTCGAGTTTCGAGTGAAAAATGTCGATTTCGAGTGACTATTTTCGAGTTTCGATTGACAAATTTTGAGTTTTCGAGTGAAGATTTTCGATTTTCGAGTGACAATTTCGAGTTTCGAGTGGAGATTTTCGATTTTCGAGTGACAAATTTCGAGTTTCGAGTGAAGATTTTCGGGTTTCGAGTGACAATTTCGATTTCGATGGCAAAATTTTCGAGTTTCGAGTGACAAATTTCGGGTTTCGAGTCACAATTCGAGTTTCAGTGAAGATTTTCGAGTTTCCGAGTGACAAATTTCGAGTTTTGAGTGACCATCGAGTTTCGAGTGACACATTTTCCAATTTCGAGTAAAAGTTACAAAACCTAGGCACTGTAAAAATATTGTAATAATACTGAATCACTTGTTTTGTCATGGGCAATGCTAGGCCCCCATGCCCCTAAGTCAATATGCCATCAAGCAATTATCCTGGGGTGATTCTACCTTATCAGAGCAAATAACAAAAACTGATCATGGCTAGACTTGGTCCCAGTCTTTGAATTTTATCGCTGAATTGCAACAAATTTATGTACAAAATATAGGGCCTATACATGTGACAACAATGAAAATATCAAATCACCTGCAATATCAAGTTATCCTGCCCCATACATAGTCTGATGCTCCAATTAACAGAGACCCGCTGTTAAGATTCTGCTTCTCACCTATAGTCCATCCATGGCGTGTCACTGCCTATGATCTCTGAGGCTCATCCAGCTCTATGTGAAAGGACAGTTTTTAAAGTGCTTGCGATGACGATGTCATTTGATCGAAGATCCTGGCAAAGACATCCTTGAGAAAGATGATTGGATAAATCGGTACTTCTTCCATAAATCTTTCCCGCTGTTCGGGAGGCGTCCCTTGAATTAATGCACAAGGAAATATTGGGTTTTGCCTGGCAAAAAGCCGAATGTTATAAATAAAATGCCGAAGAACGAAAATGTGTGACCATTTCCTAATTGCAAAATGCAAAATGAATGACCAAAGACCGAATTGGAAATGACAAAATGTAATTCGCTTGTTGGGGACGCAAGGAATATAACCACTTGGATTTGATATGAAAAATATGAACAGGACCACCTTAATTGTTGAAGGATTCGTATAATTTGATTATTTTTGGTCGATGAATGGAAATAATAAAAGTGAAATAATTAAACGGACACTTATACAATCAAGTTCTGATGGCCACAATACAATAAACCATAGCAGTGGTACTCCTCCTAGATGGTACCACCAGAGATAATCTGGCGGTACTAAGCCCAGGGTAACCTACAGTGGAGTACCCCCAGAGTTCCTTCGGTAGACCCCCAGGTGGTATTTAAAGTGGAGTCAACCACTAGAGTACCACTGACTTGGTGTGATGCATTGCTGGCCAGGAGAATTTGTTTTGTACAGTAGTATATATTTATGAAATTCAAAATAACACAATAATGAGTCATGTCACTCAGAAAAGAACAATATTGAGTCTCATCCCTCGAAAACATGCATATATTCGAGTAGAATTCTCATAAGGTATTTTTTTCCAATGAAAATGAACTGACAAAATCTAATTAATTTGTTGAAGATAATTATTATTAGTTGGTTGTGTATTGGATAGAACAAATGATATTGACATGACTTACCTACATCATGTACATTACCAAGATTCTCACATGGCCGGGCAATGCTATTACCACCATAAACAGTGTTACTTCAGTGGTAATCCAATTAGAGTTACCACGGCAAAGTACCACAATACCGTTGTTATGACGTCTCGTGGACCCCTAAGGTCAGAAATTTCCTTCAAACACAAATGATAAATCAGCATTGTGGCCACAAGGGAGGTGATTGAATGTGCATAATAAAACAGATTTTATGATTTGTAATTGGTTTCAAGAATTGGTATGTCCAAAACCTTACATAATCAAAATTACACATTAAACACCAATTATATTAATTGATACTTAATGTTCAAAAGAGGCGTTTGCCAGAGTTCAACGATGATATGTCCTCTCCAGCGAAGACTCCAAAAAAATGACAGCATTGCAAAGTCACGCTTATAATCCATGCCATGGAATCTCTCAGTCTGAAGAAAAACTTTGCCAGCAATCAAGACGAAAAGGTTATTTAATACATTCCCGACTACACTTTCCAACATTATATCAGTCAAACAGGATATAACCACGATTCTTCGGTCCACAATTGGGATCCTATTTTGATTCCCCGCACTTTTGGCTTCAAAGGACGACAGTAGAATACTTCCAGCACTCTGATCAATGGAATTCTAAATATAATAAATCCTGGCACCAAGGACAGGTCTGCTCTCATTGAGAATTACAACTAGCTAGAACTTCGAGCTACTTGTTACTAGTGGATGATGGCGAATCTTCTGGCCCAGTTCTCCTTAATATATAGCAAATATTTAAATAGACATTACAACAGGATCATGCATAAAACATAACATGAATCACATCACTTTCCATATTATAACTTTGTGGGGAAATTCCCTGATCTTACAATGTTTTAATTCTCAACGCACAAACAAGTTGACTAAGTTTCTAAGTTTAAGCATTCTGGGGGAATCCCCCACTTCCACTTGTGACATCTATCTAACAGGTGTGTTTTGCACAAACAACTCTAGGCAATCCCCTATTCTCTTTTTCAACTTAAAGTACTTTCCATGAGGAAATATTTTTCTCAAAATAAAATTTAGAAAATCAAATTGATATTTAATCACAAAAATGGAGGTAGGTTATTATAACAGCAAGTGGTATTTCTGTAGTAATCAAACTTACAAGTACCACCAGGGTACTACAGAGGTCATTTCGTACTCTGGGCGTACTCAGCCGTGGGTACCACTAGGAGTACCACTGCTATCATGGTGATGCTGCATTGATGACCATGAGAATCTTGGTGTGTACGTACTGTTAAGTAAAATATTTTATGAAATCGAAATAAAATAACACAATAAAAAAGTAATATGTCACTCGAAAAATGTACAATTTCGAGTCATGTGCACCTCGAAAATGTTCAATTTTCGAGTCAAAGTTTTCCTCGAAAATGTTCAATTTTCGGTATGTCACCGAAATGTTCAATTTTCAGAGTCTCGTCACTCGCGAAAGGAAAATGTACAATTTTGAAGTCACCGTCACTCGCGAAAACGAACACATTAATGAATCATGATGTGTTTTAACATGTTATCCTACCCATTCAAAATAATCACAGAAAATTTGACTCTAAAACAGTATCATATTTTGTATGTTGCCTATTTTGATTATTGCATATTGTAATATGGGTACCCCAACTAGGAATTATACCTTTTGATATTGTCAATTTGATGTGTGGACAAAACTAAATAATTTGTTGAAGACTTCATTTATTGCAATATTTTTTGTAAAGTATTGATGGAATACAGTCAATTAAATTAAACCAACTTATCTACATGCCA
>JAMKCH010034881.1:0-19153 GCA_023653785.1 Ophioderma brevispina
ACAGTCGGTCGGTAAAAATTTTAAGGTCATTTCAAGGTCCGGCGAGGTCATTAGGTCAAATCACTAATACGAGTAGGAGGATGAAACTGGTGGGTGTGGTCAACATTCAGTACCAAAAATTTTTAAGTCATTTCAAGTCATGCGGGGTCATTCCACGGTCAATCCTTGCAACATGGTTGTAGGTCATCAAACTATAGTGATCAGCGGTGCAAAATGTGCACACATAGTGATAAACTTGCTTAAATACAGATAGCCCACATAGCACACATGCATACATACAGCACACAGTACACACAGAGCGCACACAGCCACATAAAGCACCATATACAAGCAAGCATACAAAACACTTAGCATAAATAAAGCACACAGCGCATATACACATAGCACCCCTACAGCAATAGCACCCAAATACAAATTTCCAAACGTCATAGCCACAAAACGCCCTTTAACCAGCTTATTTTTCAAAAATCACTAGGCCGTATACAATGGCCCAAATATTACATCTTAAATTATACGAAATTAGAATTGTGAATGGGTACCTAGAGCCTTTTTAGAGGGTAATAGGCTGGTTAAATCGGCTCAAATGGCGGTTGTTCGCGAGGAAAGGATTTGGTCCAGAACCCCACTACATATACTACATAAAGTCTCCAAAAATCTAGATCCGCCACTGATTTGGGATCTGGGTATCGGTGAGGTCTCTTGGCGAATCCTTCCCCAATTATCATTGGTGCGGCGTAGCTCTATCTCGCCTATTACTCTTTTAGGGTCCCTTTCCCGGCCTGATTAGCTCGGAGATTTCCTTCTCCTTGTAGATTCTTCCTCCGGGTCAGGGTTGGACTTCTCAGCCCTCACGGAGATGGGGCCTTTGCCTTCATTCGGTCTCTTCAACCTTTATCTCCCCCGGGTCTCTCCCGTTGGGTTCATCTGTGCTGGATGTCTGATCGGTCCCCCTCTCTAGTGGGAGGCCGCTCCTGGTTTTGGGGTAGGCTTCTTTGCCCCGCGTCTTTACGCTGGGTCCGCCTTGCGCTTCTCTGTTTCCCCTCCGGATCCTCAGTTGTTTGAAAGGCTGTGAGGCCTTTTATCCGCATTTTGCCGCGGGGTGCATTTTGGCCCCTTTTTCTAGGGGCCTTTCGTCGCATTCAAGTCTCCTTCAGAGTTCTTCCTTGCGCCTATTCCTTAGGCTTGGTTTTTCTTTGCGGGATTCTCGGCTCTGCTCTTCTCCAAAAAAACCTTGGCTATAGGTCATTAAAAAAATTATAAAGTCTACGGTCTGTTACTCACCCTGTGTGTACTCCACTGGTTTAGTGAGTTTTGGCTTCTTGACTTTGTGGAATCTAGATTCATGTGTTTTCGGGATCTGGAGTTTTTGATTCAGCCTTGTGATTGCCATCCTATCGCCTATCTCTGAGCTATAAGGCTCCACCTCCGACTGAGTGTTGTAGTCTGGTGTTGATTGAATATTCATTAAACGCGTGGTTAAATGCATATTATTTCAGTCAACATTGGCGTAAAGGAAATAGTTCAGTGAATGATTTATTCAAAAAAACACATTAGTTTTATATCATTCTAACTGAAGCCTGAGTCCTTTCCAATGTTGACTTCCGCTTCCAGGCCCGCCCCACAGCATGATATGGGAGGTGTGCGCAGTCTGGGCTATGGGCCAAAACGGAAATTTAGGGAAGAGGGATGGTCGACAGGGTGTGACCTGGGGTCACTGGTCGAGTCCATTCCATCCTTTTAGGGGTGCTAAAATGGTTATTTTGGGGCATTAACTCTCAGAGGCAAAATGCATATATGTCAGTCAACATTGGCAAGGAAATCCGGCTTCAGTTAGATGATTTATAAACATAATGTGTTTTTGAATATTCTCAAACTTGGTCCACCATGCAGGGGCCATGCAGCGACAAATACCCGTCTGTCCTCACATTGTTCTGTCGTGCAAGAAACTTGACGAATAAACTTCAAGTTCAAACCGATCCCGTCCAACTTGGACTGTGGACAGCCATGTAGGGGCCATGCTGTGACAACCCAAAGCAAAATACGGTATATTTTCAGCGGTTTCCGCAAATTTGCGTACACACAACCAAGCAATCGAGCCTGCGTATGCTGGCACGCAGTCGCACGCTCTACTACACAATAATGCACGGGTGGGAAATGAAAAGTGTTGCCCTACGTTGCGTCAGGAGGTGGATTTTACCCTTTTCGGTTGTTTTTAATAATTATTCCTTGGTAACGTTCCACGAATTTGAGGACAAGCTTTCTGTTAGGACATTTCACTATGCAGAATATAGGTGGTGAAAATTTGGCGATTGTTGACGAAAAACTGAAGGCGTGATCGAGGGAGAAAACATACATGGATTTCTTGAATTATAGTAAGATGTCAAGGCCTCCATTCTCTTTAAACAGGGCAGTGTGAAGAAGAGAAGACGCGGCCTGGCACAAAACACTGTGAGCTCAAAGAGATGAAGAATAAAGCAAGAAACAAGAACCCACGGGCCATCAACATTAGTATAGAGGGAAGGGGTAGGAATTATAGCAGAGCTATGTGGTGGGGTTAGGGCAGACAGTGAACAGGAAACCACTAAATGTGTATTATGGTTGGATCAGAATGCTACGCGTCACTTAACACCTCTATGTAAAAGGCAGCATTTTATAATACCTGCCACGTTTTGATCGAGATCTCGATAACTTGAGCACAGTAAGTGTTAATGTAGGTCACGATGTTGCTACCAATTGTGAAAAGGGTCACAAAAAGTGTGCTTCTTTTAGTACACTCTTAATTGTTTTTTGTCAGACTTTATTTTATTTATGGATATTGATTTAAGGGATTTTAGTATTACAAAAAAGACTACTTTCTGCCAGCTCAGATTGAATCTCGTCTGGTATAGTCATTGATCTTATAATCTTTTTTGTCTGGTCCCTGAGATTGCTCAGACAAGACTAAGAAATCATATTGCGATCGGTGTATGTATGTAGTATGTATGTATGTATGTGTGTGTATGTAGTCCGGTCATTTTGGTTAATGTTTTGTAACTTGTTTCCCGGCCCAAAATTTGGGCCAATGCGCCATTATGCATTTTTGGGGAGTCACAAGTGTGTGAAAATATCGGACTCCAAAACACATGATATGATAAAATTGGATGATTTACCCCAATATTAATTGGTCTCGCTATGAGTTTTAAAATTTGGGCTCGACTGGTCTCGCCCAATATTTTGCAAACTCATAGTTTGACCAATTAAGTGGGGATTAATCGATCCAATTTTAATCAAAACTGGTCAAAAGAACCACTGGACCAAGGTTAAGTCGTGTACTCTGATTGGGGTGAGCAGGCATGTCAGGCAGATAAAAAGAAGCAGCCAATTTAAAAATATATTCATTTGTTTTTCGCCACAAATCAAATGCTATATCACCAGACTTGGTTATATAAGCAATGACCCAAGCACCTATGGGGTGTCACAGATTGGGGTCGGAAGGTTTTGTGGGTGGATTAAAGGGGCCTTCTGTCAAACCTCACATTCTGAAGGTAAGGTGCAAATGTTAACATTTTCTGATTGTGATGAAGGGCAAGAAGCGTGGTTTTGTTCTGATAGAGAGGAAAAACTTGAGTGTAAAATTGGTGCTTGAGGTTATTATTTCCAAGTAAGATTATATAATCAGGTGAATAGCTGCTGGGGAGGTGATTCACTTGTGATCCTGCCCTACAAGTTGTGGACGACATCTGTGGTAGCATAACATTGATGGTACTTAAGTTGCAGTTTATTGTTCAAAGCAAGAGAACTTGATTCAGGCACCAGTCTTTGACCAAACGGTGCTACCAATTACAATACTCCAACCATCCAAAAGCATGAAGCAGAAATAAACAACTAGCTTCCTATGGTGTGATCTTAAACAAGAGACTAACAGAGAGGGGAATGATTGTAATTGTTACGTTGTGCACCTACTACACAGAGGCCCTGGCATGTGATATGGTACACTATGTGTATTGTATGCACGTGAAGTAAAGTACACGTCAAAGTGCAACCTTTATGACCTGTATGTTATGATGTTAGTCAGTACTGTGGTGTACCTAATGTATTGAGTTAACTCTGTGGTAGGACATTTTCCACTATGCAGAACTAAGGTGGTGAAAAATTGGCGAATGTTGACGAAAAACTGAAAGGCGTGACGAGGGAGAAAAACATACATGGATTTCTTCAATTATAGTAAGAGTGCAATGCCTCCATTCTCTTTCAACAGGGCAGTGTGAAGAAGAGAAGACGCGGCCTGGCACAAAACACTGTGAGCTCAAAGAGATGAAGAATAAAGCAAGAAACAAGAACCCACGGGCCATCAACATTAGTATAGAGGGAAGGGGTAGGAATTATAGCAGAGCTATGTGGTGGGGTTAGGGCAGACAGTGAACAGGAAACCACTAAATGTGTATTATGGTTGGATCAGAATGCTACGCGTCACTTAACACCTCTATGTAAAAGGCAGCATTTTATAATACCTGCCACGTTTTGATCGAGATCTCGATAACTTGAGCACAGTAAGTGTTAATGTAGGTCACGATGTTGCTACCAATTGTGAAAAGGGTCACAAAAAGTGTGCTTCTTTTAGTACACTCTTAATTGTTTTTTGTCAGACTTTATTTTATTTATGGATATTGATTTAAGGGATTTTAGTATTACAAAAAAGACTACTTTCTGCCAGCTCAGATTGAATCTCGTCTGGTATAGTCATTGATCTTATAATCTTTTTTGTCTGGTCCCTGAGATTGCTCAGACAAGACTAAGAAATCATATTGCGATCGGTGTATGTATGTAGTATGTATGTATGTATGTGTGTGTATGTAGTCCGGTCATTTTGGTTAATGTTTTGTAACTTGTTTCCCGGCCCAAAATTTGGGCCAATGCGCCATTATGCATTTTTGGGGAGTCACAAGTGTGTGAAAATATCGGACTCCAAAACACATGATATGATAAAATTGGATGATTTACCCCAATATTAATTGGTCTCGCTATGAGTTTTAAAATTTGGGCTCGACTGGTCTCGCCCAATATTTTGCAAACTCATAGTTTGACCAATTAAGTGGGGATTAATCGATCCAATTTTAATCAAAACTGGTCAAAAGAACCACTGGACCAAGGTTAAGTCGTGTACTCTGATTGGGGTGAGCAGGCATGTCAGGCAGATAAAAAGAAGCAGCCAATTTAAAAATATATTCATTTGTTTTTCGCCACAAATCAAATGCTATATCACCAGACTTGGTTATATAAGCAATGACCCAAGCACCTATGGGGTGTCACAGATTGGGGTCGGAAGGTTTTGTGGGTGGATTAAAGGGGCCTTCTGTCAAACCTCACATTCTGAAGGTAAGGTGCAAATGTTAACATTTTCTGATTGTGATGAAGGGCAAGAAGCGTGGTTTTGTTCTGATAGAGAGGAAAAACTTGAGTGTAAATTGGTGCTTGAGGTTATTATTTCCAAGTAAGATTATATAATCAGGTGAATAGCTGCTGGGGAGGTGATTCACTTGTGATCCTGCCCTACAAGTTGTGGACGACATCTGTGGTAGCATAACATTGATGGTACTTAAGTTGCAGTTTATTGTTCAAAGCAAGAGAACTTGATTCAGGCACCAGTCTTTGACCAAACGGTGCTACCAATTACAATACTCCAACCATCCAAAAGCATGAAGCAGAAATAAACAACTAGCTTCCTATGGTGTGATCTTAAACAAGAGACTAACAGAGAGGGGAATGATTGTAATTGTTACGTTGTGCACCTACTACACAGAGGCCCTGGCATGTGATATGGTACACTATGTGTATTGTATGCACGTGAAGTAAAGTACACGTCAAAGTGCAACCTTTATGACCTGTATGTTATGATGTTAGTCAGTACTGTGGTGTACCTAATGTATTGAGTTAACTCTGTGGTAGGTACACAAATGTGTTATTAAATGTTTGCCAATGGGTGAGATAGCACACTTGAGACACCAGCGTTGACAACATGCATCATCTCTTTATTTTAGAGCAATTTTAAGCAGTGGCGACAATTTTACAAGTAAGTAGGGACATGCAAGAGCATTTACCTCAGCAAAAATCCTTGCGGGAAGTTTGTCATATACGGCTCCAAAGGGTCAGGATTAGTAGGTTGATAAGACGCACTCTATATGCCAATTCTCCATAGAAAGACGTGTTAAAACTTGATTTTTAAGGGAAAAATCATTTTGACCGCAACAAAAATATAAAATCTACAGAGGAGGTGTTAGTTGACTAAAATAATTCAAAATCGTGGTCAAAACTTTGTCGCCATTGAATTTTTTGGTTTATTCTGGTTTGTTAAAATGGACTTTCAAACAGTTTGAATACTGTGGTGTGCAATTATGTGTAAGTCAATATGTGGTAGGTACCAAGGGGGTGAAACGCATTCCAAAAACCAGTCGTCAGTGCTGGGCGTGACATTTGAATATTGCACGGAAGAATTATCAGTTTGGTGTTGTGATACCAACATAAGGCCATGTGAACTCAATTATGAGTTTCTCGTACATTTTTTTCAGCCCATAATGGGGAACTATTTCATATTCATTATTCATTATTTGGCTACATGCGATTGTTACAGTTGAAAGTGAACCTACAAGGGATCGACGAAATACGAAACAATTTGGGATCTATTTTTTGACTCATTTCCGAGGACTTCCGAGGACAGGGTTCCTTACTCAAAAATTCAAATATCGACTGAAAAGCTGATGCTTGAACAGAATTTTCAAAAATGAATATTTTCAGATTTTCGGCGCTAAGCGGCAAAAAATCATACGCGGGGGGGGGGGGGGGGGGCAACTCATAGTTTGACAAATTAATTTGGGGCTTAATCGATCCAATTTTATATCAAACTTGGTCAAAAGAACCACCGGCCCCAGGTTTAAATGTGGTTGTACTCTGATGGGTTGAAGCAGGCATGTAGGCAGATAAAAGCAGCAGCATTTAAAAATCTATGCATTTGTTTTGCTGACACAAATCAAATCATGATCACCGACGTTGGTTAGTATAAGCAAGACCCAAGCCCCATATGGGGGTGTACACAGATTGGGGTCGAAGGTTATGTGGGGTGGATTAAAGGGGCGTTCTGTAACCTCACATTATGAAGTGTACATGTTGCAAATGTTCAACATTTTCTGTTGTGATGGAATGGGCAGACGCGTGGTTTTGTTTATGATAGAGAGAAAACGTTGAGTGTAAATTGGTGCGTGAGTGTTATTCATTTCAAGTAAGATATAGTAACATGATAGCTGCTGGGAGGTGCTTAATTGTGATCCTCCCCACAAGTTGTGGACGACATCTGTGACACGCATCACCTTGATGGTACTTAAGTTGCAGTTTATTGTTCAAAGCAAGAGAAACTTGATTCAGGCACCCAGAGTCTTTGACAAAAGTGCTTTGCTACCCAATTACCAATTACTCCAACCATCCCAAAAGCATGAGGAGAAATACACACTAGATTCCTATGGTGTTGATCTTAAACAAGAGACTAAAGAGAGAGTGTAATGAGGTAATTGGTACTGTTGTGCACCTACTACACAGAGGCCCTGATGTGATATGGTACACTATGTGTATTGTATGCACGTGAAGTAAGTACACTCAAGAGGTGCTACCTTTATAGTGACCGGTATATGTTATGATGTATCAAGTATGGGTTTACCAATGTATTGAGTTAACTCTGTGGTAGGTACACAATGTGTACTTAACTGTTTGAAATGGGGGAGATAGCACACTTGAGCACAGCGTTTGCACACATGAAATCATCTCTTTTAGTTTAGAGCAATTTTAAGCAGTGGCGATACAATTTTGCAAGTAAGTAGGGACATGCAAGAGCTATTATCTCTGCAAAGCGTCAGAAAACATCATTGCGGGATCTTGTCAATAGGCCTGCAAAGGTCAGGATTAGTATGTTATAGCGCCATCTATATGCCAATTCTCATAGAAAGCACGTGTTAAACGTTGATTTTAAAGAAAATATTTTGACCGACAACAACAAAGTTCATAAAATCTACACAGGATGTAGTTAGTTGAATAAATTAATTCAAAGCAGTGTCAAAACTTTGTCGCCATTGAAATGTTTGGTTTATTCTGGTTTTGTCATAATAAATGAGACTTTCAAACGGTTGAATAATGTGCGTTAGCCATTATGTGTAAGTCCCTATTGTTGGTACCAAGGGGGTGAAACGCATTCAAACACAGTCGTCCGTGCTGGGCGCTGACCATTTGAATAGTGCACGATAATTATCAGTTTGGGGTTGCTTGTATACACACATAAGGCCTTGAAAACTCAATTATGAGTTTCTCGCCACATTTTTATTCAGCCCAGCAAGTGAGGTAACTTTCATTATTCATTATTCCTTATTTGGCTACACTGGTATTTTACAGTGAAATGAACTTACCAAGGGTATCGACGAAATACCAACAATATTGGGTCTATTTTTAGACTCATTTCATTTCCGAGACTTCCGAGAAGGTTTCCTACCAAAATTCAAATATCGACTGAAAAGGTGATCTGAACAGAAATTTTTCAAAATAAGGAATTATTTTCAGATTCGGCCGCTAACGCGGCCAAAAAATCATTACGCGGGCGGGGGACGAGAACAATAACGAGTTTCAAGGGCCTAATGTCAATCGATACAAAACATCCGCCAAAATATCAGTTGTTGGATGTTGGGGTTGCTATGGGTGGTTAAAGTTGTCCGTACCCCAGGTAACACACAAAACGAATGAAATGACACATCAGTCGTCTTTTGATTTAAATAAAACCCGCCCTCAATGAATACCCATCTTTTCCAAAACACCTGAGCGCGCATTGCATTATGAGACAAAAAAAGGAGTATCTGAGCACAATGATCACGGTGCACTATTATACACCTGGCCACCTCTAACACATACATTAATTTGTATCAACTACCGCTTAGTGTATATGCAACGCGGCACCCACATATGTGGAATGAGAGGAGGCAGCCATGCTTCTATTGTTGGTACTCTAGGTTTTCTTTGTCGGCAAAACATGCGAGACGGTGAAATTCTAAAGATTAGTAACGTTTTGCCTCTATCTATATAGAACCATCTTGGATAGGGTACACAATGTGTGTGTTCTATGCAAAATGTGTTGAGTACACACATTGAACCCCCAAAAACAGGGTGAGATGTGGTCAGTACTGTTAGTATACTTAACACTACTACATGGAGCCCACTATGTAATAGGTACACTTTGTGTACTCTCTATACAAATGGGATGAGTACACACAGATTTGTTCATCATCATGAGGAAGTGGGGGGGGAGATTGGGGAAGAGGAGATCAGGATATAAAATTCTGTGCGTTGCGAACTTCATTATTTGGCAAGCTGGGGTATGGTGGTTGTGTGTCCAACATGTGTGCGTATGTTGAAGTCATTTGTGAATCGCTGGATGCGCACCAAATTTGATTAGTTTTTCAGTGAAAAACTTGCTTTCCAAACTTGTATTTCTTTGTTTAATATCTTTATTGGTGAAAAACTGGTTTAAACAGGTTTCTTAAGTGGTTTCTTCCTAGAGAAATCTGGGTTCTCAATTCAAAAACTTGGTTTCTACTTTAATGTTGATTCCTCAAATAAAATTTGACCAAAAATGCAAAAAAAAAAAAAAAAAAAAAAGGATGTAGTTAGTTGAATAAATAATTCAAATCAGTTGTCAAAACTGTGTCGCCATTGAAATTTTTTGGTTTATTCTGGTTTTGTCATAATAAATGAGACTTTCAAGCAGCTGTGAATACTGTGGTGTACCCATTATGTGTAAGTCACTATGTGGTAGGTACACAATGTATGTATGCAAATGGGGTGAGTACACACATTGAACCTGGGTGAGATGTAGTCAGTACTGTAGTATACTTAACACTTACTACATGGAGCCCACTAAGTAATAGGTACACTTTGTGTACTCTATACAAATGGGATGAGTACACACAGAGTGTGTTCATCAATCCATGAGGAATCTGGTTGTGTATAGTTGCATATTATAGCAGTATATAAAATATGTGGTGTTACTTCATTCTTTGGGCCAGCTGGGGTATGGTGGTTGTGTTTGTCCAACAATTTTGTGTTATGTTGAAGTCATTTGTGAATAGCTGGATGCTCAACAAATTTGAATGTAGTTTTTTCAGTGAAAAACTTGCTTCCAAACTTGTATTTTTTTGTTTAATATCTTTATTGGTGAAAAACTGGTTTAAACAGGTTTCTTAAAGTGGTTTCTTCCTAGAGAAATCTGGGTTCTCAATTCAAAAACTTGGTTTCTACTTTAATGTTGATTCCTCAAATAAAATTTGACCAAAATGCAAGTCAATTTTTGTGTCGCCTGCCCTAAGGCAGAAAGACACATAGGGATCACTTTGTCCACTGTAGTTGTCTGTTGTTGATGTCTTGTTGTCTGTTGATGTCTGTTGTGAAAAAGGGTTAACATTTGCCTGTAATATCCTCATACTTTGATGGATTTAAACCAAACTTGGGTCACAGGTGCAACATGGCATCCCCCACTTGTTGATGAGGTCAAAGGTCACATGCCAAGTCAAAGGTCATGTGAGGTCAAGTTGTAAAATAGGCTGAAAATGTAAAATTGACCTCATTTGAAAAGTTGAAGTTCAATTGGAACCAAACTTGAATCATAGGTGCAACATGGGATCCCTCATTTGTTGATGAGCGTCAAAGGTCACATATCAAGGTCAAAGGTCATGTTAGGCCTATCATTCACTAACTGCGATGACAGGCGACACAAGCGGTCCGAGGACCGATGTATTTTTTTCATTAGAAGAGCCAAATTTCTATATTTTTTTAAAATGCAGATTGGGCATTTTTCAGTTTTAAAAAGAAACCAGGTTTATTAGCTAGGGTCTGAGATTAAACCAGGTCTTATTACATGCAGAAAGATAGTATTTTCACCAGCCTGTAATGCACTCAAGATATAGACTGGCAGGTTTAGAACTTAAAGGTGCAACGAGAGATTTCAAATAACAGGTGTCCCTAAAAATGTGAAAATTCTAATTTTTACACTGGTGTAAAGCTTTCTTTCAAAACATCCCCATCTGAAATGATTAAGCTGAGAATGGTTTATTTGGTACAAAATTGTGAAATTTCTAATTTCCTATTGGAGCAAATAGGAAATTCAGCCTATGTTTCTATTGAAATATAAGCATATACAATCACCTTTTGTGTTCATTTTAAGTTACTTCTGTAGCCAAATAAAAGGTAGGGAATCTGTTGAGTGTCTAATCTATATGAAATCACTACATATCACAGAAAATATGGATGACTTGAAATCTCTTGTTGCACCTTTAACCAATTTTGTGAGTTGCTGAACTTCCCAGTGAGATAGTGACATCTGAAGCAGGGGTAACTTTCTTTATCATTTTCACTAGCCTACAAAGCCTTTAATTTGTGAGATTCACTCCTCTCTGTGAAGGTTTAGCCAAAGTTGCCATTTTAAAAATTAAAAAAGCATACACAGGACTCGGACCACCCCTTCCATGGTTTGTGTATGGTTGTGAAAGTGGTGAAAAGAATGGGTAATTCCTGATGTTCATAATGTTGTATAAGCTTGTAGAATATTATATGCAATGGTTGTGGGCATGTGAGTGTTATTCTAGTACTATTACTATCTTATGCAATGCAAGGTAAAACAAATTTAAAATGCCATCTGGAGAAATAAAACTGAAGCATTTGGGTAAAAATATAAACCCTGGTGTATTTTGGCTAGTCAAGCATACATAACAAAGTTGTTTAAGTCACATTCTTTCTTTTCATTGTTGTACCTGTGTTTTCCCTTTGCTTGTTATTATTTTATGTAAATATTTTATAAGTTAAAACAGGAGGAGGTACCATTTCAAAATTAAAGCAATAACAGCACAGTTTTTTGAGGATTTTTGTACAGTTGCAATGGTAACTGGCTAGTAAACTATACCTGTGAATGGTAAAGCTTGAACATGTCTTTGTATCGCAAAAGGAGGAAATTTGTAATTAGGATATTGTTTACCCAATAATAATTTAGTGGCTGCTGGAAAGGTCCTTCCACTATGATATAGCCAAGAAATAGCACCATGTACGTGTCACTGCTCATCCATTGGTTGTTCCGTCGGTTCAAGCAAGTCAAGTTAGTGGTCATTTTCGTGAGGTTGACCTATTTTCACAATGGAGAGACAGAAATTTGGTGTTTCCAGTTCCGCCGTTAAATTACAATCGGAATCCCAATTCTAATTACAAAATCGTTTCTTTTATGACAAGTATGCACTTTTGAGCATTACCATAAGCAGGTTTAGTTTACTTGACAAAATTTTACCAACACAACTGTTCAAAAATCTCAAATTTTGAAATTGGGGGCGCTCTTCAAAAAATGTGCTGTTATTGTTTTAATATGTCGACCGTGCCAAATGATTATTCATTGTAGAACTATGAAGAGATTTTGTTGAGCGATACTGCAAAGCATAATACACCAATAAAGACAGGCATCGGTGTAGGAGAGATTGGTTATGTTATGTTTGGTCTGCATTTGATTAATCCACCAATTTTCAAACCTAAGCGCTAACCCTAACACCCTTACCCTAAGCATAAACCTTGTCGCAAAACCAAAACTAGGTTGTAACCCTCATCCAAAAACACCAACTCTAAAATTGGCAGGCAAAATGAAGTTGAGCAAAATGAGGTGGTGTTACAACGTTGCAGATTGAGCTGCTCTTGTACACAGATAAACAAATACAGTACTGTATTGTTCAGAATAAATGCCGTGGGGCCTGCTGTATTTTCCAAAAGGGGAAATTTTATTGGCAGTAGATGTGACCAATTACATAGGGAGTCTGTGTTTCATCTATTCCCTTATTTGCACAATTTGATCGCCATTTTTTTGGGGTGAAGGGACTCGCTGCTAATAACTGTCCTGAGGTCATTTAGGAGCTCAACAAGGGACTCAATTACTTAAAAGTTATGTCAAAAAACATGGGCCTTTCAAGTAATAAGTTATTAATAGATTTACCACTGAATTTGTGAATGATATACTGCATATTTTTATAGACTTGAGCAAATAAAAAATAGTGGGGAGTGATATTTATTAAGAATATAGTATTTTCCATTAGTACTGAGCAAATATATACCTCAGAGATGATTGTTATTTAGTTGGTTGAATTGCAAACTACAGCTTTACAAGACATAATAATGGTGTAGTACTAGTATTTTACAATACAACTAAGAATAACAAGCTGCAATATTTGGTGTGTTATACCTATAGCATTCCCCAGGGGGAGTTTTTTTCTGCCTGCAACACATTTGATATGACTAAATTGTATTTTGACAGTATCCAGCAGGATCCATCTGACATCCCCAACTTAATGACAAATAGGGACATTTGGCGCTACATGGTGAACAGCATCTCGGCTGCGGCCGTTAGATAGATAGATAAAGTATTTTGACTTCCCTTCTGTACAGGACATGGTTAAAACTGTAACCATTCGGTGAATTTTAGACCATGCTGTATCTTTACGGTGCTGTTTAGTGCGAACAATATAGAATGGAAATCACTGTGTGTCTTTATAAGGCAAAAAAAAATATGGTTGTATCAAAGTGACGACATCGTTGAACTCGATTTTTGTTGAAAACTAAAATGCACGATTCACACGATCTGCGGCTCTCGGCATTGAACTGGTTGGTTTTAACAATCTGTAGACGTGCGTGACGAAAGAAAGCAAACCTGCCTAGAAGCAATCTGAATACCAGTCAGTCATGAGGTCACGTGACACAATGTAACGTAGAAATTGTGTACGAGGGCAGAAGGCATGGATTGCAAAAAACACAAATGACACGCGTCCTTGCTCTTTGTTTGATTCCCCACACAGGTCTGTACTGCACAAATCAGTGATGTTTTTGCCATGTTAAAAGTCACCCCACACGGGGGAATTCATGTTCAACTGGCAATATATGAATAACCGTGGTCTCACTTCTTAAAACAGATACAGCTTCACATGCACAGACTTTTTTACAGATAAGATGTCCCTTTTATGATTTGGTCGACTTAAAAATGATGTGGGGCTCCTGAACTTGTCACGACAACGCATTAGTTAAAACACGATTTTTTTCACTGTTCATCCTTGTTTTTCAACCCCAAAAATATCCTAATTATAATTATACCATATGAGGTATGAAGTAGACTGTTAGCAACATTTCTGCAATATTTGTAATATGAAACACGTATTTACGAGCCCCAAAAATGAAGTTGTTTCAAACGTTGTCTACCAACTGGAGAAGGGTCCGCGTGCACATTGTTTTCATGTGAAAAAGAAAATAAAGCATGCCAGCGTGGCCTGCTGTCTGACTGATACCTTCTATTTAGTCAAGTATTTCAATCCATAGGTAACGTGCACCACGCCTCAATGTGTGGTACGTAGTCTAGTCTGCCGAATTCAACTCAAAGGTGCACATCACTATATTGCACCTCCCATAGATTTTGTATAGAAAATTTATGTTCCAGCTTGGCCTGTAGCTCAAGTTACCTTGCATTTCAGAAAATGAGTTGCACAGTTTGTTTGCAAGACTTTCTTTTATAACATATCCAAATAACAATTTTTCCCTATAAATTTTCCGATATCTGGCTATTTCTCACGATTTCTCGGAGGGTAGTAATTTCGCTATACTAAAATTTTCGCCCGAAACCGGGAAACACTTTTCTTTCAGGAATATCATGTACATATTAGACACCAAATTTAATGTGAAAATATGCTCAAATAGTATCAGTGATTCAGAATTTTCCTTGTGAAGTACGGACTAAAATTGCTGTGATAAATTTTGCCGGAAGTGTTTACCAAAAGTGTAGTTAGTGGTGTACACCATCAACTCTGCGGCATACTACAGTGCAAGATAGGTACAGTACTGGTTTCCCTATTAAAAATATCTAATTGTTTTGTCTCACTTATTTTGGCAAATAAATTATATACCAAGGTGAAAAGGAAGAAAAATGATATTAGAAAACATGTAAATTCAACATTCAGGCCATGATACCTCCGCCATATCGTATTTTGTGTTTTTAATAGGGTGAACGCATAGATCTGAGATTTAGGAATTTAAAAAAAAAAATGCATGTACCGCATTAGTTTTCAAACCACTCATCAGCTTTGATACAAACTAAAGTAGAAGCCACCATTCCTTTAACAATATAAGCGTATTTTAAGCGTGTAGTGCGTTCAGCTAGCATACTACGCACTGGCCGTTGATTGGGCGCAAGTGCACCTTGACAACAATCACCGATGCTGAGTGGCTCAATCGTGTGCGATCTGTGCAAAATTTGCATAGCCCTGGCCCCGGAAGTGGGATAATGAGCGGACTACGTGTTAAAGGAATTGTGACTTAGACTTTATTTTTTTCCTAATCGTACCCATACCCTTAAAGGTACAACGAGAGATTTTGAGACATCCATGTAATGTAAGGTGTCATATGTAATGATTTCATGTACATTAGACACTCAAATGATTTCTTACCTTGTATTTTGGTACAGAAATGTCTTAAAAGTGAAAACAAAAGGTGATTTTATATGCTTATATTTCAATAGAAAACAGGCTGAATTTCGTATTTGCTCTTATACAAAATGAGAAATTTCACAATTTTTGTACCAAAGAAACAGTTCTCAGCTTAATCCTTACAGATGGTGATATTTTTATATAAAGCTTTACACCGGTGCCAAATCAGAATTTTGACATTTTTTCAGGACACCTGTTATTTGAAATCTCTCATTGCACCTTTAAAGACAAGTCACATACAGCCGGCGCATAGTTGATGACTTGAAATCTTGTTGAAACTAGCACTGGACCTATACTTTGAAGTATGAAGTGACGAGCCACGCACGCACACTTATACCCAGTGCCGCCTTTCATTTGCAGTGCACTTGTGCTACGCATTCACTGAAAGTCTTTTTAAAACTAAAAATTGGTCTGCAAAGAATCATTTGACAAGACTATATCTTTGTGGTGGTGGTGTTTTTCACCCCAATCAGGTTACTGGTACATGTGTATTAGAGCTGAATCTCATTGGATATGTGGATCAAACTTTGCCCACCGTGAGTCTGTTACTTGTATTAATTTTGGTTAGCAAACATGTGGTAATGCTATACGTACTATGCAGTTTGCAAGTGTGGGAAGTTGTTATTTTGGAAAGGAAAAGTTCTTAGGGCTTCCGCACATTTGTGGTTATTTTTCATTGTAAGTCATCTTATAATTTATGAAGAGTAATAAAATGAGGTGGAAGTAAAATGTGTCATTAGTGGAGGGGGAAGAAAAGTTGGGTAAGGAAACATAACTAAGGGAATTGGTGCTTGGCTCTCTCCATGAAAGATGGACTATCTCAAATATAATCATTGTAACACAATCTGTCTGATCCAGCAAATATAAAGGCTATCAATTTCACAGCTGTTTGAAAGTCTTATGACAAAACCAAAATAAAACTAAAAATATAAACAATGACACACTTTTGACAACTAATTTGGATCATTTGTACTACTGACTTCATCCTGTGTAAATTTTATGAAATTTCATTGCGGGCAAATATGGTTTTTAAAATCCAGTTTAACACCTCTCTCATGGAGAATGCGCATATAGAGGGTGCTATAACATATAAATCATGACCTTTGTAGGCCTTTATGGCAAGATTCCCACAATTTATTTTTATTTTTACAGGGGTAATATCTCTTGCATGTCCCTACTTATAACAGTTGTCAAAGTTGTGTCCCCACTGCTTAAAATTGCTCTAACGATAGATGATTGTTTCATAGTGTCAAACAGCTGTGATTTGGGTGTTTGCTTTATGTCGGTAGACCTCAAAAAGGTAATGTTGTGTTAAAAATTTAAAGCTAGATTTACAACACCTTGTTACCTTTTTATGTTCATATTTTTGTTCAGTTTTAATCAATACTACAGTTCCCACCTCAAATCGTGGCCAGCATGAAGCACTTGGTATGCACGTAGCAATGCGGTAAATGTATGAGCATATTTACGCAGCTCTGTAAATGAGATAATAACCAGTTTTTTATATAGCGCTTAATCCCCGTAAACAGGCTCAAAGCGCGGTTGACAATTATTATTACGCTGCCTTCAAGAAATCGTCACAATCATTGCGCTTCATTTAGGTGGCTGCTCAAAGACATGCCTTACAAGCGCACAAGCCTATCAGCAGTTAGATTGTAATATTCCCCATAGCAGCTCCCCAGATTTCCCTTGGGTGGATGAGGCAATTGAGACTAAGTGTTTGCCCAGGGACACAAACACGTTGACCATAGTGGGGCTCGAACTCACGATTATCACGGTCTAATGATCACGAGTCCTGCACTTTTCCACTAGACCACACATGCTCCTTTTACGCTGAATGCTTTATGTACGCGACAGGTTATACGCTGGCCATGATTCTTCTCTGGAAACTATAGTAAAGAGATAAATTGAGAATTTTCATTTTCCTATCTTCAAAATTATCTCTGTGTGGGCCCTGAAATGTTAAGGCCATAGCATTTGATTCCCTTAACTGGCAAACAATTTTCATGAAGCTTGGTATGTGGGTAGTGGTGGACACAAGTATTATGCAGGCCTGTCATCACTAAATGTGCATATTAAGTACCTCATTTGCATATCTGTTCTGATTGGCTAATAAAAACAAAGTGGTTTACACTGTTCTCAAAATATAGTGAGTGTGCAAGCCAAGAACGGCAAATAACTTGCTGATCTGTGTAATTGAAAAAATGCAGCCATAAGTGCATATATTGTATGGTTTAATTTCAATAAAATTTTGTATAAACATCAAAATCACTTGTCGAACTTTGATTTCTTATTTTGTTTCTAAATCATATTTAACGGTGTATTTTGTGATCCTAGCACCTCATTTTTGTGTCGCCTGCCTTAAGGCAGGAAGACATAGGGATCACTTTGTCCACTGTAGTTGTTGATGTCTGTTGTTGTCTGTTGTTGTGAAAAAGGGTTAACATTTGCTTGTAATATCTGCATACTTTAATGGATTTAAACCAAACTTGGGTCACAGGTGCAACATGGCATCCCCCATTTGTTGATGAGGTCATAGGTCACATACCGAGGTCAAAGGTCATGTGAGGTCAAGTTGTAAAATAGGCTGAAAATGTAAAATTGACCTCATGTGAAAAGTTGAAGTTCAATTGGAACCAAACTTGAGTCATAGGTGCAACATGTGATCCCTCATTTGTTGATGATGTCAAAGGTCATATACCAAGGTCATGTGAGGTCAAGTTGTACAATAGGTCGAAAATGTAAAATTGACCTCATTTGAAAAGTTGAAGTTCAATTGGAACCAAACTTGGTTGATGGAGTTTACATGCAAACCCTCATTTGTTTATGAGGTCAAAGGTCACATATCAAGGTCAAAGGTGATGTTAGGCCTATCATTCACAAACCGCGACGGCAGGCGACACAAGCGGTCCGAGGACCGATGTATTTTTTGTTTATGGTTCACTAGATGTCCCCAAGAAAAGGTTAATTACAAATGTCAGATTTTGACGAGGTTTTGATGTTGTAATTTGTCATTTACAGATAAAATACAAAATTACCAATTTCTTCCAGAGTAGATCGAATTTGCATGTAAGATTGGGCACATGTTACTAATATTCTTAGGCAACGTTTCAGATAATATAAAAATCTCAACGAGGCAAGTCAAACCCTAAAATATAAAAATCTCAATGAGGCAAGTCAGGGGTCGAGGCTGTTGATCACAAAATTCCCCCTTTAAAGGGCCTTTTTGGGATGGACAGTGTCGTTGTTGGACTTGCCAACAAAAGTTGAGATTTTTATTATCAACTGAACTGTTGGCTACGTATATACTTAAAAGTACAAAGTAATCAAACTCCCACACGAGTCTCACAAGGAATGCCTGGTATTTGTCGACTTATATGACCAGTTTTTTGTGTATCAGTGTAAGATTTGTTTTGTTCGTACATCATGCGCTGTGTCTTCAACGCGCGCGATTTAGACTGCGCCTAAGAGTGTATAAGGATGTTTTGTAGTAAGGCGCGATAATGCTGCGCAGCACATCGATTAATTTACTTTGTATGTAGTCTAGTGGGTAGAAGGGGTGTTCGTGCACCCCCCTGAAATAAACTTCTAATCAACGT
>JAMKCH010034882.1:0-23401 GCA_023653785.1 Ophioderma brevispina
TGTTAGAAAAATCTTTGTGCAACAAAATCACCGTAATGGAGTTATTAGAGATGATTTGAAACATAATAATTCTATGTGAACAAACTCCACAGAATAGAAAGAACTAATAAACTTACATGGGGCCGGCTTTGAAAAATGGAACTTAACATAATTACAAAAAATACCCACCTTAAAAAGACAGGAAATGTACAACTCTATGCCACCCCCCCCCCGAAAAAAAAAATACAAGTACATATCAAATACAACTGCTTACAGTGAATATGGTAAAACACAAATTTCCCAAGCTGTATTGATCATTTTAGAACATTACACAATAAAAGCAGAGCACCCAAACCCTTTATAATAAAAAAACACATTACAGAAACCGTAAGCACATTGAAAAGAATTAACAAGATTAAAAAGCTCCTACAATGTTCTTTAGTTCCGAGCAGCCGAGAAATACTTGCCATAATATAACTGATTACGTGTCTACACTCTAAAAGAAGTATACCAAAAAGCCCTAAAGATGATTGAAGGTTGGATAAGGAGGGTCACCTTTTACTAAATAACATCAATTGTATTTAATATGATTCACATTAGTAGTAATAATAAGCCTTAACTGAATACATTTTGTTTGCAATGCGGATTTTAAGTCAATATGTTTTGCTTCCATATCATATGAAAAACACAGATACAAAATACAAATAAATGAAGTGGAGGGGAGTAATTTTTCAAAGCACCATGATAAAATTCATATTAAATAAATCAAAGACAACAATAAATTCAGAAGGAGGAGTCAACCTAGTTTAAAACCCTCAATTACTCTACCCTGTTCAATGCAAGGTGGAAACATGACCCCCCCTTCTTTGCCATCTGTCCTTCGGCATCTTTTGGTGGCGGCGAGGCTCCAAGTTGTGCCTAAATATGCTATAGCTACTATAGTCGATTTTCCATAGGGTTGAATTATTGCATTGGCCTTATAGTGTTCTCTCAAATTTACTTCATCAAAGGTCATGATCATACATATAGTGAACATACTATAGTAGCATAGGAATATGTCCAAAGTACAAACTATATCTACTTTCTATAAATGCATTACACTGATTTGATGATGTTGATTACAATCGATTAAGGCTATGAAATAGTGTTCAAGGTGACCAAAATATACTCTTGTGCCAAAAAAAAAAATCCCCATAATATGTGCCTATGTAGAGGTTGTAAACGAATGTGTCCTTTCGAATAATGGTAGATCTATTACTCAGAGATTAGGCGTCAGAGAGGAATCTTTGCCCCACAGAGCAAATTCATTCGCCATCCTTGTTAATCCGTTGGTCAATAAAAAAACAAATGGGGGGTCTTACCAAAGATGAGGTCTGTGTAAGGACAGAAAATGTGGGTAGTTTTAAATCACCTCAGAAAATGATGTACAGAAATCAAAATGACAAAAATGTACATTAAAAAACCTGACTACTAAGGTAAGCAGGAATATTTATATGTCTGGCCTACTACAGGCGAAGTGGAGTTATGCATCAGTGGAGGGATTTTTTTGCACAGAGTAGTTACAAACATAAAATGTCACAAGAGGTTAATTTTAGGAGCTACTGGGACAGAGTGGGACTGTGGACTTACAAAAATCCCATAGAAAACGCCAATTCAGTTGAGAGAAATAAACTCGGCCACCTTCGGACTTACGGCAAAACAACTATTTAACTAAGACCACTCTTAAATTTTACCCACTCAATAAGTTTCGTCACATTTTATTTCGTGTTACAAATCTGGACTCCCTGAATAGTCAAAGCCGATGTCCAATAAAAGTGAGAGATACCACATTTGGTCCAAGAAAATGGCAATTTCCACATACTGTTCAAATAAGCCATGAGGAGAGAGTGGAATGTGAGATTGGCAATAGAGATTGAAATATTTAGGGCTTCACCTGTTACCGGAGCCATTTTTTGTAACATAACTATGAACGGGGTGGTTGTCCCACCCCCCATGATTTCCTTACTGAACATACAATTCCTATAAAATATGGTATCACAGGCTAGCCCAGAGTTTCTTTTTCCATTAGTCTCAAAAAATAAGTACCAACTTCCATTTGACATCACTAAGACGTGATTAAGTTGAGGAAAGTATGAAAATACTGGATATAGGGTGGGAAATTGATATTCACAATTTTACTGACTCAAAAACATTATAGCCCTAAAATGCTCTACAACTAGTCATTTCCCCTCAAGTAGATCCAAAAACCACTTGAAAATGGGATATTTCAAACTCTTTTTATCCTATTCCACACTGTGTGTCTATGGAAAATGACCATTTTGCTGACGTGCAAACTTTATGACATCATTCTGACGTAATGCTAGGCATGTTGGTACTGATTTTGGTATCAATGGAAAGAGGACCATTAGTACCAAAATCAAGTGTCTGTGATATTCCCGTGTCATACTAGGCATGTTGGTACTCCTCTCCCAAAAGGGGGGTTGCCACCCCCTATCCATCTTACCTAAACCCCAGTGGATGTTGTTTTTGCACGAAAAGGAGCATAAAATGTAAATTGACAATTACATCAAATAATTTGTCACCAGAAATGGTTTTAGCAAAGAGAAAAAACACACCCCCTTCGTTAGACAAGGGTTAAGAGTTTAGCATTTTATAATCATGTGGCCTAATTACATTATACTCTGAACACCTCCGTATATGTACTTTATTCTCTTAAAGGTGCTTGTTCCGATTTATGTGTATTGTGTTCTCTACTTGATGTGAGAGCCTGGCACTTGCACATACACCCCATCAAGTACCGTGGGAAACAAACTTGCGGTTTTGATCGTAGACGCAATAATGTATATTGCAAAGCCCTATTCAATGCTGTGCTAATTTGTGGTTAACCACTTAAAAACGGCAGTTTTTTTGTTTATATCTTGGAATGAAGGATTTGAGGGATCAAATTTCAGGTCGACAATGAGAAAAATACGGCCTTTATCTGATATCAAATGAATAATCTGCCAGGTAAATCAGGGGGCCCAAAGACGATCGGACCCACTGCACTTAACACATACAGATATTTAACAAAATAAAGTACAAATGTGGCAAAGAATTTGACCAATCCAATAGCTACAATTCAAAATCAAGCCATCTATCAGTGGTTTTATTCCAAATGTAAAAAACCACTGCCCTCATTTTAGCAAATGGAGTTTTTGGCACAGACTTTTGTTTTCAAAGGTTTGTTAATATAACTGTAATGAAGTCTGTTCTTATGAATGACGTAGATGAAAACATTGTTTAAACACAGGCAATTTTTGTTTAAACTTTAAAATTTACATGGAGAATAGACGAATCATTGTATATGTAACATTGCAGCCAGTTTCAGTAAGAGTAGGGTGTAAAACCCTGGCTCCAGCCCGGCTGTCCAAGCTGCCCGGAAACCCGGTGTATCATTGGAACGACAGCATCATGACACTATAAATATACAGCCATCCTGGACCCGCGGCAGCATTGGAAAGCAGTGTCTGACACTGAATGATCAGACATAGAGTAAATATGATGTGAAGCTTCACTTTCAATTATAAGCAAAATTGGCCATTCCTCCATGTTGTAGTTGCAGACCTAGTCTGTGTAAAGCTTCAATGAGGATTATATACCTCACTGAATAAAGCTCTATAATCTCTCACTAAAGTCTTGACACTAGCCCTGTCCTGTGCAATTGCACAGAGGAATAACAAAATATTTAGGAACATCAAATTGTTTAAAAAAAAATGACTGATTGTGGCATACATAATCTGCCAAGATACCAATGATAGGCCTACATAAAATACGCAGGTATGTCAAGTTAACCTCTGAGGGTCACTTATCTGACTTTTGCATCTCTGATTGGCTCTTACATTGATATAATATGATTTATAACCTCTCTAGTAACAATCAAATGGACCCTTATATACATCTGTACGAAACATTGAAGGCTTGTCCTACCATGTCTCTGATGGGCTAAATATATCATATAACACAAGGTTGTAAGCCAATCAAATTGGCTGTAGATCCACAGGGTTAATGACGGATGCTGGTATTTGTTCATCATTGCATCATAGTTCCTTTATAAAGAGATTCAATAATTATATGCAGAGATACAAAAATAATCTGAATATATAAATAACAATATTTGCAATAAGCATAGTCTATATTCATAATAATAGACATTAAATTCTTTATCACACATTCATCGCATGAAACATGTCAATACTGTCTATCTACATCCTATCAACAATGCGAAGCATTATCCTGTACTTGAAACAAGTTTCACATACTGTCTTTTCTTCGTCTTAACTACAGTGCGAGTTTCTCCTCACCTGACATGCAATATGTTCACATGCCTGTTTTATTGTCATCTTTCTGAAAAAAAAATCGGAAGCACAAATCAAAATGGAAATTTTCACATAGAGATCTATGACTTTGGAGATACATAATTACAGGTATTGGGTACACGAACTCACTACGAGGATGGAATTGTGGTAATGCAATGAATGACAAAAATAACATCGGATAAAAAAAAAAAACAAGATCTTGAAAGAGTATACAAAATTTCTTGGTTTGTATTAATAGATGAACCTTACTTGAGAAATGTCATAGGATAACTCTATCCCAAAACCAAATTTCACGAAAAACATTGTGTTTAAACAAATTAAAAAATTCAGTACCGAATTGTTACTTACTCTCTATACTGTACTCTAGTTTTGCGTTATATAAAGGTAGCGAATCTTAATATGGGGGAAACACTTGTAAACGTACCTAGATAAATAATAAAGCTTCAAAAGGGGCAGTGAGGACAATATCAATAGCCATTACAAAAGCCATACTGCACCCTTATTTACCCAGATTTATAACGCCTCTTAAATATAGGAGAATATACAAAACTAGAGCTTGGTCCTATTTATGTACAAGTATTCCATTAACAATTGCCGAGTATATTTAACGGTTATTTTAGCAACGGTCGGACATTCACAAAAGTATGGCACAAGAAATATAACAACTACAATCTTAACGAGAAATAAGAAAGTTTTCACGGATCAATCCATGCGAACATCCGGTCCCCCTATTCTGCGGAACAATTTAGGGAAACATCTACAAAATTCGAAATCAGTACCCCACTTTCGCAAAACAATTTAAATTGAAATAATTTCCAAATATAAAGATGTTTGCATTTTTGTTTACTGCAATATGCTGTTGATGGCAATTTGAGCAATTGAATCAGGGTGCATTGTTCAATGCCGGTTTTTTTGTGTTTTTGTTGACTGTATATGTCCTTATCTTCTTAAAGATATGGTGTAACTTGACTTTCAGTGTGGACACCAGTCTGTCTTATTGAAGTAATTTAGAGTATAACATAAGTAATCTTATAAAAAAACAAATTTAAAACAAAATTTAAAGTCCTTATCAAGCATCATTGCATAAAAGAATTATACATGTGATAAGTATTGTACATGAAAGAAATTTTCCCAAAAGATTTTCAATTGCAATTTTCTCGGAAATGTTCGTCAGATAAGACAGTAGGTGTGATGTTGGTGACGAGTGTATGTTACATCATACTTAACCATTATATGTATATCTTGGGTATGGTGTATGTAATAGGTCATGAACAATGTCATCCGTTGATGTACTCCGAGTCCATGAACACCGTCCTCAGACAAGACAAGAAAACTGATCCGTTTCAACCGTCTACACCTCGGTAGTACGCCAGCAGTCGCGAGTAACAGGTCCAGAAAGCCCATCAAGGGTTTGGTGGTGATGTCCTCAGAAACTGGAAGGAGTGTTTGATAGCATGCTGATTGGCAAGGTGCCCGGCCATGTGACTTCTAAGTCTATCCATCTCTCAAACAGAGGTGGATATATCACTGACTTACTGGCTAGGTAAGTGATGTGTACAGAGTTAGGGGGTATGTGTTGATAATAAAAATAGCCACTGGGTGGGCGGCTAAGTCTTAGCCATCTCTCAAACCTATGGTGGAATATATTCACGACTAATGGCTAGGTAAGTGATGTGTACAGAGTTAGGGGGTGTGTTGATAATAACAATCAAAATGGTAAAGTCAAGATTCTTTTCACCATTTGGTAATGAAAAACACAATACACTTCAAAAGGATTAACAATTGCAAAAAAATGGAATTTTTCTAATCTAAATCCTAGCAGGGATCTATTGGTTGATGTTCAGTTAAATTTCTTCAAGATTGGATAGACACCGGTGCTCCCAATGTGTTCTGGTTGTTCTGGATTCTACTTCCACCACAATCATTCATAACTGGTAAGTAACTTGTTACTAGAGTTGTATCGTCAGTGTACATATTTCAATGATGGGATACGACACCGGTGCTGCTCCTAATGGTTCGGTTGTCTGGATTCTTGACTTCACACAGATCATTCTAACTGGTAAGTAATCTTGTTACTAGAGTTGATGGTCAGTCTGACTATTACAGATTGGATAGACATCGGTGATCCCAATTGTGTTCTGATTGTCGGGATTCTCTTCCACACAATCATTCCTAACTGGTAAAGTAATTTGTTACTATAGTCCATTCTCCACTCCTGCAGTATTGTCACAACCTTCGCAGCTTTTACGCACGCGTCAAGATAGTTAGTCTGTGTTGCACGCGTGTGCAAACCCCTTCGTTTTAAACCAGCGAGCGCGGTTCTGTTTGTACTGGTGCGCCCGTCAAATCTCGCGCTGGACGTCACTGCACGGAGGACGGGACGGAGGAAAGGCAAAATGAGTATAGAGTTGAGGTCAGTTGATATTACAAGATTGGATAGACACCGGTGCTCCCAATGTGTTCTGGTTGTCGGATTCTACTTCACAAAATCATTCCTAACTGGTAAGTAATCTTGTTACTAGAGTTGATGGTCAGGTTGACTATTACAAGATTGGATAGACACCGGTGCTCCCAATGTGTTCTGGTTGCTGGATGTTCTACTTCACACAATCATTCCTAAAGGGTAAGTAATCTTGTTACTAGAGTTGATGGTCAGGTGCCTATTACAAGATGGATAGACCCGGTGCCCCCAAGGGTGTTCTGGTTGTCTGGATTCTACTCAACATCATCCTAACTGGTAAGGAATAGTGTTGTATAAAGTTGATGGTCAGTTGACTATTTCAAGATTGGATAGACACCGGTGCTCCATGTGTTCTGGTTGTCGGGATTCGACTTCACACAATCTTTCCTAAACTGCGTAGTAATCTTGTACTAGATTTGATGCGTCAGTTGACTATTACAAATGGATCTAGACACCGGTTTTGCCCCCAATGTGTTCTGGTTGTCTGGATTCGACCTTCACCAATTCATTCCTAACTGGTAAGTTAATCTGTTACTAGAGTGATGGTCAGTGACTATACAATGGATAGACACCCGGTGCCACCAATGTGTTATGGTTGTCGGGAGTGCGACTTCACACAATCATTCCTAACTGGTAAGTAATCTTGTTACTAGAGTTGATGGTCAGTTGACTATTACAAATGGGATGGTAGACACCGGGTTGTTGCCTCCGAAATTGGGTTCTGGGTTGTCTGGATTCGCTGCACACATCATTCTAACTGGTAAGAGTAATCTTGTTTTACTAGATTTGATGGTCAGTGACTATACAAGATTGGATTAGAAACCGGTGCCCCCAATGTGTTCTGGTTGTCTGGATTCTACTTCACACAATCATTCCTAACTGGTAGGAATCTTGTGATAGAGTGATTGGTCAAGTGACTATTATAAGATTGATTAGCCACGGCCCCCCAATGTGTTCTGGTTGTCAGATTATACTTCACACAATCATTCCAACGGGTAGAATCTGTACTAGAGTTGATGTGTCAGTGGACTATACAAGATGGATAGACAAACGGTTTGCCCCCAATTGTGTTCTGGTTGTCTGGATTCTACTTCACACAAATATTCCTAACTGGTAGTAATCTGGTTACTAGAGTTGATGGTCAGGTGCCTAGTACAAGGATTGGATAGGACACCGGCACCCCCAGTGTTCTGTTTTGTCTGGATTCTACTTCACAAATCATTCCTAATGGTAAGTAAGCTTGTTACTAGAATTCGATGGTCACAGTTGACTATTACAGATGGATAGGAAACCGGTGCCCACCAATGTGTTCTGGTGGTCTGGATTATATTCACACAATCATTCCTAACTGGTAAGTAATCTTGTTACTAGAGTTGATGGTCCCAGTTGACTATTCAGATTGGATAGAACACCGGTGTCCCTAATGTTGTTCTGGTTGTCTAGATTTTACTCACACAATCATCCTAACTGGTAAGTAATCTTGTTACTAGAGTTGATGGTTCTCAAGTTGTTAGTATTTATTTTGATACATATGGGTGACACTATAATACTATCGGCGTGAGATATACAGGTCAATTAATAGGCAATTTTAAATTTATCAGGGGGAATCTGAATTGTTTTTTTACAAAAAGAGAAAACAGGGAATGTTGTATTTTGAAAGGGAGCGGAATACTTGAGCTGTGAACCAAAAAAATGGAAGACATGATTCCACCTTTGAGATGGAGAACTACAGAAGAAAGGACAGCACTGTTATGGATTCTGAGAAAAAAAATAAAAGAATTCCAAGTTGTTTTATGTGCTGAATCTATGCGAAAGGCAACTGAAAGGGTTGTCTTTGAAGTAGAGTCAGTGTGCTTCTGCACGCCAGCAGAATGATTACTGACTGCACTTTCTACAATCGTGGTAAAAAGTGTTGGAACACCTTTATTGGCCTACTTCAATATTCCCCCTATCCCCCTGGTCTGTTGAATCCTGAAATTTGTTCTTGCCACCCAACAAGAAACCAACGTAATTGGGGGGAGAGGAGGGGTGCAGTGGCATTAGAGAATTGCTCCAAGCTCCCAACGCAAGTTGACATGATTTCCTAACTATAAGCCACAGATTTTCCTGTACATAATAAATTTGAAAAACAATGGGATCCCATGGCCAATGAATTACAATTGCGGTATCCCATAAAAGGTGAATGAAAAGTATGAACTGTCAATGACTAGTAAATGTTGACTTTTCTTTCGTAATAGGTGTAAGTAAAAACGATGCTCGCAAGGTACACAATTCCTAGACACCTTGCTTTTTTGAGTTTCTGCTTTGAGTTTGAAAATTACACAGTTATGAGGAGAACAAGTTGATCATTAATGAAGATGGAATTTATATCTATGTGAGTAGATACAAAATTAAATTATTAACGTCCTTATGCTTATTTACTTGTTCAAGATAAATGTAGGATTTATAAATTGAAAAGCAGTTGCTACAGGGTGAATCCATCAAGATTTGACATGTGGAGGCTTTTTGTGTCGTCTGCAAGAATTGCAGACGGCACATTGTGATTACTCTGGTCGTATTGTCTGTGTGTATGTGTCTGCTGTGGTCAAAAAAATGTTAACATATATGCATGTGATGTATAGTTTCCGTTAAGGTGTTAAGAGGATGTAACTTGAAAAAAGGATGGGGGCGGGTGGAGGTGGGGTGAATATGTTGATGGACTAATATGACCTTGGTCCATGCACAAACAGCGACGGCAGACGAATTCGCAGTAAGGGGACAGGGATGTATTTTTTATAATTTGATATATGCATGTAGAATCAGTCACTTGTGGATTCACGCCAGTAAATAACATGAGAAAACAGGGTATGTCCAGCCCCCACTGCAAATGAGGTGTTTTTTTTCTGTGACCCTCCCTAAAGTATACCTTAAATAACTGAGAGGAAGGGCTGAGATTGGGTGCAAATAATGGTGCTATCAATATTAAGATAAAATCTGTAGGAATATCAAGAAAGGTTATTCATTGATATGTTATTTGGATCCGACAAACCAATTTTAACAACGTTAATTCTTACAGGGAACCCCTGACCTGAAAAAGTGCTCTGACCTCAGGGTCCACGGTGCATGCTAGTTTCACGGTCCAGTAGCTCCAAAAATTTGGGGATAACTACCTTCATTTTCAGATTGATTGGGTAGGAGATATGTGAAGTCTTCAAGACAGGACTGTTAGCTTTAAAGACACTATAGTGATTTGCTAAATCAGAAAATGAAAAAATCATCAGATTTTTGCTCCGGCCCATGTTTGTAACAAGTACAGGTTACCCTAACATATCTGGCACAGGATAAGACCAGAAGGCAACCTAATAAAAGGACCCGATCGGACATTTTAGTCATTCTCCGTAAGGACGCTTACTACAACACGTAACAATGGGATCGTATATGAACTACTGTCGGTTTCTTCATTTGCTGGCATTCTCAGCGGGAAAGAGGTAACTTATGAGAATCGACATGATTTATCATTACTTTGAAGCTAGTCCTGCCAAATTCCAAATATTTTTTTCAAATCACGGAGTAGTGTCTTTAAGGTCTGGATTTTCCATTGAGGAGAAAATGACCAGTTCATCTCGTCCATTTTGTACAGGAACGAACTGGGACCAGCATGTAATGGTGTGTGAAACTTGGGGAAAAGCAAAAATACAGGAAGGGGAAGAAACAAAGGGAAAAAAAAGAAGGAAGGAACAAAAAGACAAAAGGGAAGAAGGGGAGTGGAAAGGTGAGAGAAGAAAAAGGGAGAAGAGGGAAGGAAGGAAGGATGGAAGGAAGAGGAATGAGGATGAGGAGCGAAGGGAAAAGAAAAGGAAAGAAGCAAGAGATGAGAGGGGGGGAGAGGAAAAGGGGGGAAAGGGGGAGAAAGGAGTAGAGGGGAGAACGAAGGAGAAAAGGAGGGGGAGAAGAAAAGAAAAGGAGGGAGGAGAGAAATGAGAGGAGGGAGCGGAAGGGGAGGAGAGGGGGGACGGGAGGAGAAAGAAGGGAGGAGAGACAAGAAGTAAGAGGGAAGGAGGGGGAGTGGGAAGGGGAAGAAGGGGGGGAAGGGGAAGAGAAGGGAGAGAGATGAAAGAGGGATGAGAGATGGAGAAAGAAAGGAGAGGGAGAAAGAAAAGGGGGGAGAAGAAGAGAGGGACGAGAAGGGACGGAGAGAGAGCGATAGAGAGGGAGAAAGATGGAGGAGAGAGGAAGAGGTGGGAAGGAGGGAGGGGACAAGGAGGGAAGGAAAAGGAGGGGGAAGAGGAGTGAAGGGAAGGGGGAGGAGGATGAGGGGGAAGGGAGAGAAAAGGAGAGAAGAGAATAATCAGCAGCCAAGGGCTATAATTTTTAATTTAAAAAAAAAAAAAAAAAAAAAACAATATAATTAATTAATTTTTATAGTTTACAGTAATATTATGTTGTAAATTTATTTAATATTAGTATTATGTTTATATATAAATAATAATATTGAATAAAATTTTACTTACAGAGTTTGTCGGGTATTGGCATGTGAACTTCTTTGCATTAGCTGCCACGATGTACTCAACAGCCTTTTTATTTGATAGCCATTTGATTAAAAAAGCCCACAAAAAAATTTTAACCAATAAGGGGAATGTTCAAAACTGCCGAGCGAAAGGGTAGTTGAGCTAAAATTAGCCCCACTACATATAGTGATCACAATTTTTTTCCTGCGGTGAGACGTTTACTTTTATTGATCAAGCATTGGCATTCATTGTCAGAATTGAGTACGCATGACTCTGACAGTATGAGAAAATATTGTATGCGCATTAATGTGTGTTGTGGCATGGATACGCCTGGACATGTACTTCTAGATACAAGTCGAGCGTTTAGTGCAAGAAGGGCCCCATCTGACAATAGCTGCAATTTGTTCAGTTGTGTGGTCTTATTAAGTGTTATACTGCCAAATCTAACATGTGGCAGCTATTGCCACATGTGGCCCTTCGTGCCCTAAACCCTCGAAGTAGTGAAGTGATTTTACATTAAAGCGACACATGGCACATTTTCACCAAAATATGAAATTTATTCAATTTGCCTCTCAAATGATAGTCTAGGCCATTTGGAAGAAAGAACAGAGATATATTTTACACATAAAAAATAACATACCCCAAAAACAGATAGGGACATTGATAGAGGATATAAAGATATCCAGGTAATTTCTAGGTTAACTTTAAGTTTTCCATGTGTATTATTACATGAATATTTTGACTCGTATCACTGATATAAAGGGGCATTTTGTGATCCACAATCCCGTGTCCCTCGACTTACCTAAAAAATGTTGAGATTTTATATTCATCTGAACCGTTATCCTTAGTAATACACGTGTGGCCCAATCTTACGTGCCAATGCGGTCGCATCTTTAAGAATTCGCAATTTTTATTTTCTGTCCGTAAACACAGAAATTACAGCAACCAGTAGCCTAGGGATGTTGGGGAAACGAGAAATTACCATATCACAAAACCGCCCAAGATCGGAATCAGCTCAAATTTTGAGGAAAATTAAGCTTTCTCAGGATATCTAGTGATCAATGAATCAAACAGAAGGTGCTGAAATCACAAAATGCACCTTAAAACCACAAAGGTTTTATAGATCGATCAAACAGTATGCATATGTGGGTGAAACATTGCATACGGCGGCGTGTTAGTGTTCTGTGTTTTAAACGCCATTTCGTCGTCGTCTGAATTTAACGTCGCCGGCACCGTTAAATTATAAAAATCGTTCTGGTTACCCATAAGGTATCTGATTTGGTCTTAATATTTTGGCTGAGGGCTGTTGTATATAAAAGCCTTACACACCATGCAAAAAAATTCGATTTTGAAAAAAATTTGAGGGCGCCCCGACACTTTTTTCAAATGTGCCAGTGTCTTTTTAAGAAGAGAAAGAAACTAAATCCCATTATGACAACCCTGGGGAATTATTTTATTTGAAAACGAATCCATTGTACATGGATATACAAGTGTTTATTCATTGGAAAGACAAAATTTTGTCTAATTACATAATAAATGTAGCATTCATCTATTTTACCTCATGAAAATATTCAGGCATAAGTACATTGTCCCTGGGCACCTCTCTTTATCATGCTTTAGTAGCACATAATGGAATAAAGCACAATGGTTAGCAACAGGCATAAAGGATATAATGTAATTATGCCAAATATTCTTTACCATTATGAATATCAATATTCACAGTCCTGCTCATGAATATTCACTCGTCGAAGTCGGGTTGGGGGGGTTTCACCCTAGACCTCAGCACCTGGGGGACGTGGTCCCGGACCGAGGCTCAGGCCCATGTCAATCGCCTCGAATTGTGGGCAGTAGAACGAACTCTTGCTCACTTCGAGGCGATGGTGACCAACTCCAGTGTCTTGGTACAGACGGACTCCACCGTGGTGGCCTACATCAACAAGCAGGGCGGGGCTCGGGCGGGGCCATCACGTTGTCCGCAGTACACATTCCAGGGGCCGTCAACTTCCTTGCCGACGATCTGTCGCGCGGCAGGATGACGGCCTCGGAATGGATACTGAATCGAGATGTCGTGCGGGAGATCTTCGAGAGGTTTTATGTTCCTCAGATCGACCTGTTCGCCTCGAACCTGAGTCACCAGCTCCCTCTGTACTGCACCCGTACTCACGACCCAGGTGCGTACGCAGTCAACGCTCTGGCGATGGACTGGTCGGGGATCACGGCCTATGCCTTCCCACCAATTCCGATTCTACACCATGTAGTTTCGAAAATTGGGCGGGAGGCGTGCCGTGTCATCCTCATCGCTCCCTTTTGGCCGAAACACCTTTGGTTTCGTCCAATGGTGGATCGCTTGGCGGCTCCGCCGCTGCGTCTACCGATTTGTCCGGACCTAGTATCCCTTCCGGACGGAGGGAGCGCCAGTCTGTCGCTGGAGCACCTAGCGTTGACTGCGTGGCCATTATCCGGCAGCGATGCCGAGATTCTGGCTTTTCGGAGAGGGCTGCCTCGCTCATATCAGCGGGAAGAAGGAAATCCACCATGGACGCTTACTCTAAGCGTCTCGGACCCTACTTCGCTGGTGTGAGCGACGAGAGGTGTCTCCGACTCGAGCATCTGTAGCCGAGATCGCTGACTTTCTCACTGATCGCTTCGATAGTGGACTTGAAACATCGACTGTCAGAAACTACAAGTCCGCTATCCTAGCGATCCATAGAGGTTTCGATGACGGATCAACCATTAACGACGATGGCTCGATCCGTCTCCTTCTAGAGGGGATGTTTAACACACGACCTCCGGCCAGGAAGACGGTCCCACCCTGGGACCTTAATTCTGTCTTAGACTATTTAGTGAAGCCCCCGTTCGAACCGATGGCTGAGGCATCACTAAAACATGTCACCATTAAGACAGTCTTCTTGGTCGCTCTCGCCTCTGGGAGACGATGCTCGGAGATTATGAATATCTCGATGTCAGCGTCAGAATTCTCTCGAGACAGGGTCAAATTTTTCTATAGGCCGGATTTTCTGGCTAAGAACGAGTCATCCTCATTCCGACACTCAACAATTATCTTACCCCGAATTGCATGTCACTCTTCGGTGTGGGAAGATCGCCTGTGGTGTCCCGTTCGGGCCCTTGAGTACTATAAACGTAAAACTAGTTCACTCAGGGGTTCGAACGATTCGTTGTTTCTTACACACGCTTCCCCCCCACGGGTCCGCGTCGAAAGCGACAATTGCTAGATGGATTAGCGCTGTAATTAATGATTCCAACACGGTGATAGGAGCTTCCCAAGCTCGAGCCCATTCAGTCCGTAACGTCACGTCCTCGTGGGCCTATCACCGCGGAATCAGCATTGCCGAAATCTGCGAAGCTATGTCGTGGAGGGCTCCCACAACGTTCTCGTCGGTGTACTACAGAAACGTACAAACTCCCCAAGAGAACGTTGCGAGGGCACTCCTGCATAAACAACACTAATTTCTACTACACTATTCATAAAGTCTCCTATCCGGTTTGTCGACTGATGACGCTCGCCCTCGAGTACTTTCCGTCTGTCAGGTGAGCATCTATGGCCCCGAATTTTATGTTAATGCCCGTTAGGCCCTTTAACTATGTTCCTTTATGTTTAGGGCAGGTCTCGCCTTTGGCTACATTCTGTTGCCTTCTCTGAATATCATGCTCCACCTCCGCCCTGAGTGTAGCCAGTCCTGGTGTTTGATTAAAATAATCATTCAACGGGGGTTTTCATGCATAGATTTCAGTCAACATTGGTGTAAAGGAAATCAGTTCCAGTAATGAAGTTTTTAAAAAACACATTGTGTTTAAAAAATCATCTAACTGAAGCCTGTTTTCCTTTACAATGTTGACTTCCCACTTCCAGGCCCGCCCCACAGCAGAATATATACGCGCGTCCGGGTGGGCTTGATCCAAAACGGAATTTAGGAAGAGCTAGGTCGACAGGGTGTGACCTGTGGTCACTGGTCGAGGCCATTTCTCTTTGGGGTGTTATTTATGTAATTGGGGCAGGCTTCAGTTAGATGATTTATAAACATAATGTGTTTTTGAATAATCTTCAAGTCAGAAGTTAGCTTAAGGTCTGAGATTTTCCATTGAGGAGAAATGACGTTTTCCATCTCGTCCATTTTGTACAGGACGAATGGGACCAGTATTTACTGGTGTGAAACCTTGTGAAATACAACAATACATTAATTTGAATACAGATATGAACAAATACGTTCGGCAACAAATACAATAACTTACAGAGTTTTAGGGGGTCATTTGCAATGTGAACTTTCTTTGCCTTATCTGCCACGAGTTACTCTTATGCCTTTTTATTTGTAGCCAGTGAATTAAAAAGCCCACAAAAATATTTTAACCCATAAGGGTTAATGTTGCACAAATGTTAATCAAACTGCGAAAAGGGTAGTTAGTAAAATCGCCCACTACATATGTAATCCCATTTAACTGGTGAGAAGTTTACTTTTTTATTGAATCAAGCATTGCTTGTTCCATTTGTCAGAATATACGCATACCTTACGTACTGAGAAAATATTGTATGCAGCATTAATGTGTGTTTGTGGCATTGCTATGCCTGGACTGTTTCTTCTAGATACAAGTCGAGCGTTTAGTGCAAGAATCCCCATCTGCAAAGCGCCATTTTTCATTTGTTTCTTATTAAGTGTTATACTGCCAAATCTAACCTGTGGCAGCTATTGCAATGTGGCTTCTTGCCCTAACACTCAGAGTGAGTGATTTTACATTAAAGCGGCCCTGGCCCATTTTCACAAAATATGAAATTTATTCAAGTTTGCTCTCAAATGATAGTTCAGGCCTTGGAAGAACAGAGATATATTTTACACATAAAATAACATACCCCAAAACAGATAGGGACATTGATATGAGGATAAAGATATCCAGGTAATTTGTAGGCCAACTTTTAAGTTTTCCATGTGTATATTACACCCATTGAATTATTTTGACTCCCGTACTCACTATATTAAAGTGGCATTCATTGATACCACAGCCTTGTCCCCTCGACTTACCGAAAATGTTGAGATTTTTCTATTCATACTGAATCGTTAGCCTTAGTAATCCACGTGTGCCCAATCTTCGTGCAAATTCGGCGCATTTTAAGAAATTCGCAATTTTGTGATTTTCTGTCCGTAAACGGCAGAAATTAACAGCAGCAGTAGCCTATGGGAAACGAGCAATTACTCATATCACAAAACCGCAAGATCGGAATCAGCTCAAAATTTGATAATAAGCTTTTCTCAAGGATATCTAAGTGATCAATGAATAAACAGAAGGTGCTGAAATCACAATGCACCTTTAAAACCACAAAGGTTATAACCCGATCAAACAGTGTGCAAGCATGGGAAACCTGCATACGGCTGCTGTTTGTGTGTTAAACGCCAATTTTCATCGTCTGCTGATTTAACGTCGCCGGCGACGTTAAATTATAAAATCGTTCTGTTTCCCATGAGGAAGCTGATTTGGTCTTAATCAATTGTGGGTGAGGGCTTTTGTATATAAAACCCTTAACAACCATGCAAAATATCGATTTTGAAAATCTTGAGGGCCACGTTTTCAAATGTGCCAGTGTTCTTAAGGCAGAGAAAACTAAATCCCATTATGACAACCTGATGAATTATTTATTTGAAAAGGAATCCATGTACAAGTTATATACAATTGTTTATTCATGGAAAGACAAAATTTTGCTAATTACAGTCAATAAATTGCATTCCATATTTTAACCTCATGAAAATATTCAGCATACTTACATGTTTATTCATGGAAAGACAAAATTTGTCTAATTACATCAAAAATGTAGCATTCCTATTTTACCTCATGAAAATATTCAGCATAATTACATTGTACCCTTGACACCTACTCTTTATCATGCTAGCACATAATGGAATAAACTAATGTTGCACAGGCATAACAGGGTATAATGGTAATTATGCCAAATATTCTTACCGCTCATGAATATTCACTATTCAAAAGTCAGGTAAACACATTAGCAGACTTAGCTCTATTCAAGCATGAACTAGACTACTTTTCTTCAGATTGAAGAATTGGACAATTATTTGTCAACAAATATAAAACATTTTTGAAAAAGTGGACCCATTATTTTGGCATACAAAAGGGGTTTATTATTGTCCCACAAAGCTGGAAATGAAACCCATATTTGCAGCACGACCCTGTATGGTCATATATGTCTGGATTCCAGCCAATGGTCAATTTGTTTGCTTGCAACACATATCATTTACAACTACATAAAATATGTCTCCCTCTCAATCAAACAGGGTCTCTTCCTAGAGGGCGCTAGATGGGACCGTGACAAGATGATGGTCAACGAATCCAATCCCAAGATCCTCTTTGATACCATTCCAGTTACGTGGCTCAAACCAGGTCTTAAATCCAGCTTCCAACCCGCCCCAACATACACATGTCCTGTGTACAAGACTAGTTCCAGGAGAGGGACGCTGTCCACTACCGGTCACTCAACAAACTTTGTGATGTGGATGGAATTACCATCTGATAAACCACAAAGACATTGGATAAACAGGGGCGTGGCTGCTCGGTTCATTGGATTATTACGAAGAGGAGTGTAACATTGTTCATAACTTTATTACATAAACCGTAATCATTGTGTTGATACTCTCAAGCCTAAATGAACTGCTTTGAGATTGATAGGAATAGCTATCAAGTTAAAGGTGTATTTCGTGATCCTAGCACCTTCAATTTTGCTTATGGTTTCACGAGACAATCCTCATAAAAGGTTATTTTCGAAAATTTTCAGTAGATTCTGACAGTGCGTTTTGACGTTCTGCGCTAATGTTTATATCGCACTGCCATATAGACAGCATGTGTCATTTTGGCCAATGTAACGGACAGGAATCGCCAATTAAACTAGAGTCGAGCACATAATATGCCAAAAGTCATATTATAGACAACCAAAATATTCTGCTTAGGGCCATAGGATCAGATGGAATAGAGATCTATATTTTGAAGGCAAATTGGGTACAAGGCGTTGATCATGAAATTCTCCTTTTACCGTACAGCTGGATTTTTTTCTCTTTTATCAAATGCGAAGTATTGGTTAACTCTCAGTGACATAGCTTATTTATCAACAAATTTAAGAAATTCCTTCCTTTGTTTTTTGCTCTCAACCATAGACAAGAAAGCCGGGAAAGAACATAAATACTATTTTGAACACTGAAACAATTCAGGGTCTTTTCTCTTAAAGTAGGGGTTTTAAAATCTGTTTCATATAAAACTGGCCTTTTTAAAGGCACAAGATCAACTAATTTGCATATTTTTTATTTAGCTTTTTCCACAAAGATTGTATGTTCTGATTTGTGGCCATGGATAAGCAAACCAGAATAGGGTGTTTTTTACAAGCTTGGGCATGCATTATAATACCAACGAGTGGCCCCTGAAGCACCAGTATCCAGTATCTACATATATACAAAAATCAAGAGGCTCAGTGCACTCATTGAATTACAAGCTTTATTTCATCTTGTACATACAACTTGTAAATGATGGAAGCAACAGGTGCACTGAGCCTGGTATGTTTCTTTACACAAATTAGGGTAAGCCACTACATTCACTTTAATAACGACCCATTTCTAATCTCTATCAACATTAAACAAATTAGTGCCCAAGGGGGGGGTTTCCATATACCCACATTGTTTTTTTTGCGAGTTCTCCGTTACTGCAAAATCAAAATTTTCAAGGAGTTTTTTTGCTAATTGTCTGATTTATGAAATCGCTTCTCCTGATATCAAAAAAAAATAAATCGCCCACGGCTTCATTAGAATAATTAGGTTTGGGTCCCTAGACCCCCCCTCCCCTTTGGCACAACGGAAGTGAAAAAATCAAGATATTTTACTAATTAAAAATTAAAGTAATTAACTCTGGGGATTTTTATTTTGCTTAGATATATACCTTAGGAAGGTAATTAATAATAATTAATAATACTTAAATAAATCAAATAACCTTTTATATGCTGAATAGCATCAATCTAATTTTTGTCCTTGCCGTGCTCTTAACTGTGAAAGTCTATGGGAAAAAATAGGCGATTTTGAAGTTTGTGAGAAAAATAGCAAGATGGGTATAAATTTGGCTATATTTTGCAATGATTATTTTAATTGGTTTTTAGATAGATATAATGAATATTTTGGTCAAACTATATTGGAGTTGCTGAGGATGAAATGTTCGACGCCCACTCTGTTTCGAAGAGTGAAATTTCACTGGCTGTAGGTCATAGGTCAAGGTCGGATTTTCATTACATTTTTCTTGATGGTATGCTGTTTTAAGTGACCCCCATTTATTTGTGTTAGATGGTCATGATCAAACTCCCACGGGAAAAGTGGTTTTCATCTGGGTTTGAGTCCCTAGGAACCCCACCCCCCCTTGGCACTAACGGCTTTTTTAGCTTGGGCACTTAAGTGTTAAAATTACCACTTGTAATTAACTTCTTGACGTTACTTACATATCTCATATGCTATAACTACTCTCTGTACAAATCTATCGCATTCCTTTTAATTGTAAGTCTGTTGAGAGCATAAATAAAATGTGAAGAGCTGATATGCAAAAGGCTAATTACAAAGTCTTGTAAAAAAATCACATATTAATATGGTTACTAAGCATACTTGGATTTATATACTTAGTTTGCCTGGTGATTGTTATCATTTATAAACTCCAAAAGAGTTGAATAAAATTATATCGGTTTTCCAGAACAAACTTTCCAAAGATTGATAATTGAATTTCCCTAACGTTCCTAGAGGAAAATCTGACAATCACCGCAAAAAGTGATGAGGTAGTGCTATTTTTGTTGTCAGATCTAGGAGCAATTTCCCACTAACCCAAGCCAGGGGTCCACTCTGTGATTTGTTGTGGTGGGTTTTGAAGGTTTTAAGGGACATTAGGGATATATCTCAAAATTGAACGTGCTACCAACAAAATATTCTGTCAAAATGCTTAGTTACGTAAAAAGCAAAATCTCAAGGAAAAACATGGACATAAGACCTTTTGCATCTCACCTCTTAATGTAAGCGTAAGCTTAAAGGTGCGCGTTCCGATTATCTTTGGGACCCCCCCAATTTACCCAGAAGTAGTAAATTTTGATTTTGATATCAGATTTAAGACCATATTTTTCTCATTGTTGTCCTGAAATTTGATATAAACAAAACACCATCGTTTTAATGGTTAACCATCAATATTAGCAGAGTATTGAATAGGGCTTTGCAATATACATTATTCCTTCTACCATTAAAACCACAAGTTTATGTCCCATGGTACTTGTTGGGGTGTATGTGCAAGTGCCAGGCTCTCGTATCAAGTAGATAACCCAATAGACATAAATTGGAACAAGCACTTTTAATAAGCCTGGTCAGGTCAGGTTTCCTTTTGAGGGCCTGCTACTGGTATCCTGGTAACCAGTACTACCTGTCCCAGGGCCGAGTTGTCGGCGGCTAAACCGTCACCCCCATCGATTTTCTAAGGAAATCTGATGAGGAGGGTAGCTGGTTACCCTGGTAGAATGAAAAAGAAGATCTACCTACAAGGGCGTCAGCTCTGGAGAGCTTGGCGGCCATCCAGCACATGCTGCCTTGTATGGTGGGCATAGTTGCCCAAAGGCTAGGCCCACCGCCGAAAACTGTGGATTGGCGTCAGGAAGGGCATCCGGTCAATTATCTTTTGCTCCAATAAATCCTCACACAGCAGTATTGCTGAGTGTGAGGTGTATCCGGCCACCCCCGTTGACGGGGACAAAACCGGATTTAAAACTTTGGTTTAACTAACTAATAAGGCCTGTAAAACTTATTGTTTATAATTTACAGAGATATCTGAATGATTACAGTGTTTTGACATGAAGTAGTCTAGTAGATTATATGGGTTTCCATGCACCCCCTTAAAACTAAATTCTAACATGATTTTAAGAAACTTTACGACATCTCCTTAAAGCATTTTGATGTTACCGAAATCAAAAATTGTCCCACGGGGTCCGTTTGGCGGCCATCTTGAATCTAAACAGATCAGTCATGTAAAGTGGTTCGATTTAGTTGAAAATTATCTCAAATGATTCGTCTCATAAGGAATCAGAAATATATAGTTTGGCATATCTGTTTAGATTTAAGGGGGTGCATGGAAACCCATGTAATCTGCTCGACTAAATCATATGGTAAATGAAGAGAATCCACTACTATATACAGTCATTAATGAAATTATTAACTAATCTATGCAATAATCATTTTGAATACTAATATATTGAAAATAGACCAAATATCATATGTGTGTGCAAATAATTAAAACGATGTACATATTTATAAATATTTATATTACTACTGTCTGTATACCTTAATATAATGCTTATTATATAACACATAAAAATATTTCTGTCATTTGATTGGTGGATACTATATCATGTGACATAAAATATTTGAGACTAGTTCCCCAAAATTTCACAGGAGGGAAAAAAGTTCCCATAAAAAGCTACTATTTCCCCCATCACGGGGAAATAGTTCATTTTTATGGGAACTTTTTTCCCTGCATTGGTATCTTAACTAGGTTTGAGTTGCGGTGGCAGCTGATCTCGACGAGTTTTTCAAATGGCAGAAATATTTTTATTTGTTATATAAAACAAATATTGACTGCTCCATATTCGTGAAATGGTGTAAAATACCTCCCCTCGGTGACTGGAGACCGTGGGCCTACTATTTTCCCTCGACCTTCGGTCTCGGGAAAATAGTAGGCCCACGGTCTCCAGTCACCTCGGGTAGTTATTTTGCACCATTTCCCTCTTGAGCAGTCAATATTTGTATACTACTTACTATGTATATACACCAAAGATAGTATAAAAACTAGAAGACTGATGAGTGTATCCTATTTTTCACTCACATTACCTGACCTAAAATGGTCTCGTAACTCGTAAGGCCAGAAAAATGTTTGTCTGAGAAAACCACTCACATAACTTGATGATATCAGATTTAACATGTACCAATTACATGATTGGTGATCCATTTTGGACCTTTTTCTGAAAAATTTAAAATTTGACAGTGAAGGGCAAAACTATCTGCCAAAATCCAATACATTTTTGAAGCATGTGGCTTTGGATGTAAAAAAAATCTAAACAAAAGAATAACAAAAATCCAAATAAAAACAACCATTTTCCCCTAATGTTTAAGAGACAAACCATTTGTTTGCCTAACTGAAATACATTATTTTATTTTGAAGTGAACATTTTCAATTTCCTTTTTCAAGTTTCCTTTTCAGTACTTTCTTGAATCGCTAAAGTCCAACATAAAGTGTAGGGATATCTTCACATATTGTTCAGGCCTGTTTAAGGATATCAAAGTGACCCCTCATCGGCTATCAATTTCTACTCCACACTCCTCTGAAAGAGTTAGGCTGCAGTGGTACATGCTTACTTCAGGGAACAGACCTTTTCAAATGAGTATCGGAAATGCGTGGAGCAAATAACACAAGCATCCTTATATCCTCGCGTATATTCACAAGCGCTCGCCAATGGCATGCATTACGCAAAGGCAAATTTAGTGTACAGTAAGTGTTGTGTCCAACAATTGCATGTGATGACCCATTAGGACACTTATTGGGGTCATCATGTTCAGTAAACGTTGATTTGAAAAGGTCTATTACATAAGCATTTGTGAAACAATAAGCTATGACAAATTAACATTGGGTTTGGAGTAAAGTGATTCTTAGGAGTAAAGTGATTCTTGGAAATCAAGTTGACATTGAGCAGTTCAGTGGCTATTTATAATACAATAGGATATACAATACTTTTGTTTTGCATATAAATACAACAGAAGTAGAATTACACATAAGCATAGAACAAACTCTAAAAGCATAACAAGCCACAACCCTTGAAATAAATGAATAGGCCTATCTACCACTCCAATGCCATCAGGCGTAGGTACAGGGTAACCCACAAAAATGCAACCCATGATAATGTGATATGGCATGTTTCACGAGAGAGGGGTCCAGTAGTTTGGCCTTGTGTAGAAAACACATTTTTCAGTATAATTTTTGTTTGGCCACTTAATCAGTTGTTTTTACCTATTCAAACTCAAGAAATTCACAAAAGCAAAATCTGGTAGAAA